>JAVKPL010000581.1:0-151677 GCA_032173675.1 Gastrolobium villosum
ATCGTGTATTAGAAGAACTTGCTAGAACCATGTTAAATGAAAATAACCTTCCAAAATATTTTTGGGCGGAAGCCGTTGGCACCGCATGTTATGTTATGAACCGTGCTTTAATCAGACCTATTTTGAAAGAAACTCCTTATGAACTTTACAGAGGGAGAAAACCCAATATTTCATATTTTCATATCTTTGGTTGTAAATGTTTTATTTTAAATAATGGAAAAGAAAACCTTGGCAAATTTGACTCTAAAGCCGATGAAGGCATATTTCTAGGATATTCACTTACAAGTAGAGCTTATAGAATCTATAACAAAAGAACAATGGTCATTGAAGAATCTATTCATGTTGTATTTAATGAAACTAACAATGCCTTGCCTAGAAAGGAACTTTGTGATGATGATATCGTAGGAAGTATGGAAAACATAAACTTGAATGACAAAGAGGAAAATGAAAGGCAAAAAGAAAAGGAAGCAAACGATGAAGAAACACCTAGCCAACAAACCAATGATGGAAACAACCTTCCACAAGATTGGAGAGTAGCAAGAGGACACCCCATTGATGTGGTAATTGGTGATATATCTAAAGGGGTAACTACTAGAAACTCAATAAGAAATATTTGTAATCATTTAGCTTTTGTTTCTCAAATTGAACCTAAGACCATAAATGAAGCAATTATTGATGAACATTGGTTCTTGGCAATGCAAGAAGAACTAAATCAATTTGAAAGGAATCAAGTTTGGGAACTTGTGCCAAAACCAAATGATCATCCAATAATTGGAACCAAATGGGTCTTTAGGAACAAGCTTGATGAAAATGGCATAATAACTAGAAACAAAGCTAGACTTGTTGCTAAAGGATATAATCAAGAGGAAGGAATTGATTATGATGAAACTTATGCTCCCGTTGCTAGATTAGAAGCAATTAGATTGTTACTTGCATTTGCATGTATAATGGATTTTAAACTCTTTCAAATGGATGTCAAAAGTGCTTTTTTAAATGGATATATTCAAGAAGAAGTATATGTTGATCAACCTCCCGGTTTTGAGGATCATAATTTACCTAACCATGTCTTTAAACTTAAAAAAGCCTTATATGGTTTAAAGCAAGCTCCAAGAGCATGGTATGAAAGATTAAGCAAATTCCTATTAGAAAAAGGTTTTTCAAGAGGAAAAGTGGACACAACTCTTTTCATAAAAAGGAAAGATAATCATCTATTATTTGCACAAATTTATGTTGATGATATTATCTTTGGTGCCACTAACGTTTATCTTTGTGAAGAGTTTGCTAATCTCATGCAAAGCGAATTTGAAATGTCTATGATGGGAGAACTCAACTTCTTTCTCGGTCTCCAAATAAAGCAACACAAGGATGGGATATTCATCAATCAAGCTAAATATTGTAAGGAGTTATTAAAGAAATTTGGAATGGACAACTCCAAGGCCATCGACACTCCCATGGGTACATCTTGTTCCTTAGACAAGGATGAAGGAGGTAAATCCATAGAAATCACTAAATATCGAGGTATGATCGGCTCACTTCTATATTTAACCGCAAGTAGGCCCGATATTATGTTTTGTGTGTGCATGTGTGCTAGATTTCAAGCTAATCCAAAGGAATCACACTTAAGTGCCGTAAAACGTATTATGAGATATCTTGTAGGCACTTCACACATGGGATTGTGGTACCCTAAAGGTGCATCATGTGAACTGGTAGGTTATTCCGATTCTGATTTTGCGGGTTGCAAATTGGATAGGAAAAGCACTAGTGGTACTTGCCACTTTCTTGGTTGCTCATTAGTTTCTTGGCATAGCAAGAAACAAAATAGTGTAGCATTGTCCACGGCCGAAGCGGAATATGTCGCGGCCGGCAGTTGTTGTGCACAAATCATATGGATGAAACAACAACTAAAGGACTTTGGGGTTGATCTTGATCACATCCCCATTAGGTGTGACAACACTAGTGCCATCAACATCACAAAAAATCCCATCATGCACTCAAGAACCAAACATATTGATATTCGGCATCATTTTATTAGAGATCATGTGCAAAACGGTGATTGTGTTTTAGAATTTGTAGAATCTTCAAAACAACTAGCCGATATTTTTACCAAACCTCTTCCAAGGGAAGTGTTTTACAATTTAAGAAGAGAAATCGGTTTAATTGATCCATCATATTTGTGAACTTATGTGTTTTTAACTCCTTTATATGTCTTTTCATACTCTACATCTTGCTGTAAAACTCTTCTGGTTTATGTTGCTTCTGAGAGGAAATATCCGGATACGTTATACCTAATATCCGGATATCACATATCCGGATACGTGAAATCCAATATCCGGATATCATATATCCGGATACGTGAAATCCAATATCCGGATATCATATATCCCCATATCCTGTCCCCATATCCGGATACCTCATATCCGGATATCCAGACTCAAATATCCGGATATTTGTCGCGTTTTTATCTGCGTCCGATCATTTTCTCTTTATTTTTTTTCCCTCTCCCTCTTTCCTTTTTCCCTCTCCTTTTTCTTTTCCCCCTCCTCAGCCCCCACCGTGCCTCCACCACAGCCTCCACCTGCCCTGCACCCTCCTGCACCACCGTCCACCACTTTCCCCCACCGTGCCCCTCCCTCTTCCTCCTCCCCACCACCGAACTTCTCCCACCAACCACAGCCACCCCACCGTGCCCCTCCCACCAACCACAGCCACCCCACCGTGCCACCACCGCCACCGAATCACCACCGCTGTGCACCCCTGCCACCACCGTGCACCCCCTGCCCTCCACCTCCCTCCTTCTCTTTTTCCCTTCTTCTCCACCATCACGCATCAGGTTCCTGTTTCTTTTTCCTTCTTTTTTTTTCTTTTTGTTTGTGTGTTTATTTTGTATTGATTGTCTCTTTTTTTCCTTTTTTCCCCGCCGTGCACCAGCTCCGCTGCCATGGCCAACCATGAAAGACGTTCGAAGAGAAGGAATGACGCAAATGCCTCTCCTTCGGTCCCCGCTCCTGCTCCCGACGCTGATCGTTCCGGTTTCGGCTATCTCTTTGATGGCAATGCTGAGGAAATCCGTACCTTCATCGACCGGTTCTCCACGCGTCCCATCTTGGAGCCGAAGTTCCTCGACACGGTCTTTCTGGCTTCTCAGGGGTTCGACATTTGTCAGCTTCTCGACTCCATCGACCTCCTTCAGTTTGCCGCTTTAGAGTGTTCCTACTCCGAGGTACTCGTTCGAGCATTCTACAAGAACCTCGAGTACTCTCATGGCATCCTGCGATCCCGTGTTAAGGGGATCAACATTGCTGTCACCGCTGATGACTGGAGAGAGTTGATCGGTTATTCATTCCAGGCTGCCGACGTCGTGACTGCTGATGTCCCGCTCAGCTTTGACGGGATTCACTTCTCCGACTTCCAGTCCTACGATCGTGCGGACTTTGTGCCCTCCACCCTCCGCCCACGGACTGCACGGACCTCCCTGGTCCGACTCTCAGCTAAGAAGCTGAGTATCTCCTCTCGCATCTTGCTGTATGTGATATCTCACATCCTTCTCCCGAGGCATTCAAATCACGCCATTGTTCAGGAGAACGACTTCTTTGCGATGTGGGCCATTCGCAATCAGCTGCCCATTGACTGGCGCCACACCTTCTGCTGTCAGATGCGAGACGCTTCATATGGTGCCTCCTCTCATCTGCCTTACCCTATGCTCATTCAGAGGATCATGGAGCTTAAGGGTGTGCCTATGGACGGCGAAGTGTTGAAGAAGCTCCAGCGGAGCCACACTTGCTTCAGAGAGAAGCTGCTGATTAAGATGAACATCGTCCGTGTCAATGGTCAGTGGCAATGGGATGATGAGGCTTCCTATGGACGTGCTCCAGGTGCTGCTCCGCAGGCTACTGATCGGCCAGTAGATCCCCCATCAGCTGCTGCACCTCGCCTTGCTCCTTTGCCTGCTCCACATGCTCCTTCTCGTGGCTACACCATCCATGACGTCATGCTTTATCTTCAGCAGCAGGAAGCAGTCAACCGTGCTTTTCGTCAGGATGTCTCCGATCATCTATTCCGCATCGAGACCTCCTTGTGCCTTCATTCTCCTACGAGTGATGTCAGTGGCTCTCGAGTTGCTACGGAGGAGGATGCCGATGCTTCGGATGAGGACACTTCCGGTGATGAGACCATGCCATCAGCTTCTGACTCTGAGGATGACTCTTAGTCTAGGATTGCTTCATGTATTTTTTGCTTTATTGCTAGACTATGTTTTTTGGACGTCTGTACTCCTTTTTGTTTAAACTTGTGTTTTGAGTACTGTCACTGGTTATTATATGCTTAATGATATGAATCATATTTTCCTTGACATTCCATTGCATTATGTTATTACTTGTTTACTTGTTTCAATTTTGGAGTACTTCTTTTTGATGTTGCCAAAAGGGGGAGAAAGATACACTAAAATTGCGAAATATTCAAGTTGCAAGGTAAATAGGGGGAGATACTAAAAATAATAATTATAACCTATGTCATGAACTAAGGGGGAGTACTATATTTCAATTAAATGATTTTGTGCAACACTAACTCTCTTTCTCAATTTAAAGTTTGTCATCATCAAAAAGGGGGAGATTGATGAGCCAAAGTGGTGATATGAATACAACGTACATTCCACGTCAACATAGTTTTGATGATAACAAAGAGAAATGATCAAGATCGAAGCAACATTCAAAAAGAAACTCAAATGTGAAAGCTATGCAAGCACCAAGTCTCTCGCATCAGTCCAAGTCCATAATCTCAATTGGTATATCTACTTAGGACTTAGGAACAATGTGTAAAGATGTATATCTACTCAGCATTGCATGAGCTCAAGGTCATGCATCACTTACATATTTCAAAAGCATGCATCCTTAAACAAATGTCAAAACAAATAGTTTGATTTGTCCAAAATTGATTTGAAAAGGACACTTACATGATTTAAACGCTTCAAGACTTTTTTCATAAACAACTTCATGCATTACAAGTCATAAAAACCTTTTAAAGTAAGAAGCAACTTAGTTTTCGGACAAAAAGGATGCTGTCATGAAATATCCGGATATCTCACTATGAATATCCGGATATCAGTATCCGGATATCTCACTATGAATATCTGGATATCTGTATCCGGATTCAATATCCGGATATCTGTATCCGGATTCAATATCCGGATATCTGACTTTCAATATCCGGATATGAGCCCGATGAATATCCGGATATGTACGGATTACAACGGCTATAAACGGCTAGTTTTTGGTTGAGATGTCAATATAAATACCCACATCACTCATGGTGAATAGTGCACGACCCTAGGGTATTTATTGAAGCTTTATTACACTTGCTAGCCTTTCTTTAGCTCATTAATTACTCATTTGATCATTTGCATACACTTGAGCTCATCCTTCCTTTGAAGCTATACATCTCCTAGTTCTTCAATTTGTTCAATCTGTACTTTAAGAGTACTTAGCTACTTTAAACGACCTCAATCCTACTTCTTGATTTGAGAGGGGAGTGAACCCCATACTTGATAGATTACCAAATTTCCTAAGTAAATTTGGAGTGAAAAATTGTAAGGCATCAAGAGCCCGAAGTCTTGAAAGGTTGTAGAGGTTTGTCAAGCACCCTCAAGCTTGATAGTTAGTGAAAGAATTGATCGAGCGGCTTCAATCTGGACGTAGGTCACAGTGGTGGTGACCGAACCAGGATACATCTAGTTTGCAATTTCTCTAACCTTATCTCTTTACTTTATTATTGAAATTGCTTCTTTAGAACATTTTTATTCACTTGCTTACTTACTTTGTTAATCTCTTCACTTATACTTCTCACTATTAAATCACCTTATTGAAGAAATAGTCTTTTAAATATCAAATGAGGCACTTTGCGAAAATATTTTGTAAAACTCAATTCACCCCCCCTCTTGAGTATTGAAGCCACTTGTCCAACAATATTGTATAAGATATATCATCCAATATTTGGTAATGCGCTGTATAATAATGAATATATATAATTGTGGAACCAATGCACTCAACGAAAAGAGCATAAAGGTTCAACGATTTTGATGATAACAAACAAGCATGGAAAGAAAGTCTCATGGTGCAACCATCAAAAAGAAGTCCAAACAAGATTAAGACTCAAGCTTCAAAGAGAAGTCTCTAAGTCCAAAGCTCAAAGCTCAAAGCTTTTTTCAAATACATGCATTAAATCATCGATTAACATTCAAATACAATTTTAACATGAAAATATATTTTTAATGTTCATAAATTGTTTAATCAATATTTGAAACTGTTTTAAATCAAAAGAAAACCATGTTAGGGTGAAATCCGTTAACAGGTTGGTGATCGATTACCCTTTATGGTAATCGATTACCCAATCAATAGTAATCGATTACCCACTGTACAGAGACAAAAATAACGGCTATAAAACGGCTAGTTTGCAAAAATGAATAGCAAATAGGCCTTGGGGGCCCTCTATAAATAGAGGCTACTGTTCCCATTGATGGGACACACTTCTTGATCATTATTGCTCATTATTCTCATCCTATTTGCATTATTCTTATCATAAAATCTCTTTGAGCTTTATTCTTGTGAGAGTGTCATTTACCATTGTTCTTCAACTTGTATTATTTGTACTTTGAGAGTACTTAGCCATTGTTAAACACCTTCAATTGATTTATTGAGTAGTTAGGGGAGTGAACCCTATACACTTGAAAGGTCACCAAATTCCTAAGAAAATTTGGAGTGAAAAGTTGTAAGGAATCAAGAGCCCGAAGTCTTGAAAAGTTATAGTGGTTTGTCAAGCACCCTCAAGTTTGATAGTTAGTGAAAAGAATTGATCAAGCGACTTCAGTCTGGACGTAGGTCACAGTGGTGGTGACCGAACCAGGATACATCTAGTTTGCAATTTCTCTAACCCTAATCTCTTTATTTACGTATTGAAATTGCCTTTTTAGATTGTTTTTATATACTAGCTTGATTACTTTGCCTATTCTTTTTCTTGCTCCTACGCTTAGATTATTTCTTATTAAATCGCTTTATTGAAGAAATAGTCTTTAAAACATCAAAGGAAGTACTTTGCGAAAAGATTTTGTAAAACTCAATTCACCCCCTCTTGAGTATTGAAGCCACTTGTCCAACAATAATTTTTCCAAATATATCAGACGATAATAATTTTTATAAAAATCTATTAATTAGTATGTCCAAAAAATATATTATTATTTATAAAAATAAAAATCTCCAATATTTTGATAAATATAAGTAAAAATTGTTGTGAATTTGAAGAAATAAGAGAAAGTGAGATATTAAATAAAGAAAAATGAAGTGTAGAAAAAAATAAAAGAAAGAATAAAATAAGAATAAGTATGAGTAAAGAGTCCTATATAAGGACATATCTTATATGCATTTTTAGACATAAAAGTTATGAAAAAATAAAGAGTCACACGTTATGAACCATGTGAAAGATCATCCATAATTCATGTAAAAGGTCAGTTATAATCCATGTGAAAGGTCGTCATAGGGGTGTTCATCAACCGATCCAACCGATTTAATCCGCATTCCGTGGTGACCGAACCGAAAAGCCAATAACCGAATAAATTGAAAACCGAAAACCGAAAAAAAAAACTGCAAAATTTAATTGGATTGGATTTCGATTTAGGTTGCTGAAAACGGATCCAATTCAAACCGATCCAATATATTAATCTCTCTTTACCTATTTAGGCTTTTCCCCAATAATAGTCCAAAAAATTCTAAACCCAAGATCCATTAACCCATCAACTAAATACAAAAAAAAACTTAGCCATATCCCATCAGCAAGATTTCATCAATATAGAGCTTCATATCTCATCGCCTCAAAATAAACTATATTATTATTTTACCAATACTTCTGTATTTTAAAAAAAACTCTACAAAGTCAATATATACAAAAGATATGTTATTTGCACGATGATTATGAAACAAATTTTATACTTTTCAAAAAACCGAACACCAATCCAATCCCATCGGGAAAAAAATCCAAACAGAAGGGATTGATCAGATGATTTTTCTTCCAAAACTGATCCAAACCAGACCGCGAACACCCCTAGTCATTTATAATCCATGTGAATGGTTATCCATAACATTTTACAATATCCTTCTTGAATGTGTTCTACAATTCAAGACACAATTAGTGTGATGTTATAGAATATATCCAAGGTGATGAAAAACAAAGAGTCATATGTTATGAATCATGTGAAAGTTCATCCATAATATTTTACAAAAAAAAAATTGAATTTTGCAGCAATGATATATTTTTAACAGAGATTTTCATCTGTGCATCAAGACAAAAATCTATTGACATCTAAGCATGTTATATATCCAAATTTGTATTGAAACATATTGTATGCAATGTTTTTTTAGTAATTTTGTGGATAATAACTACATTTTTTTTGTAACGATAGTATTTAAAGAAAATCAATGATTTTACTTCAAATATATAGCATACTAAGAGCAGTTATTCAATACTTGTATTAGTATAATTTTTCTATCATTACTTTTAGTTTTCCACTATAATTGTTGTATTTTGTTATGATTCTCGGTGAGAAAATCTTTATTTGATTGCATCATTTAATTATGAATTTAGTAAAAGTAGTAACTAAATTTTCACTTATATTAAAATTTTGTTTACATTTTCACGTGTATATTTGTATAAAAATAATATTTTATTAAAAAAATTAAATTATAAAAAAATTATAAGTTGTGTAAAACATGTTAAGAAAGTGTTAAATATCTATTTGTTAAAATATTTTTTAATATATTGAAAATGATAAATAAATTATAAAATTATAATTTTGAATAACTCGCGAGCTGGCCCTAACCACTAGGGCTTTTAGCCCATGCAGGCCTTTAATTGAGATTCTTTTTGGCCTAACCCACACGGGATAAGACTATATGAGATAGGCTGGTCCATTTTGACAGCTCTAGACTAGCATGACATAAGTTATGTCATTTCACTCTCATAAAAAGGTAGGATGTATATTTTTATTTTTATTTTGTCCACTCTTTTTTTCCATCATTTATCTATTTCTCTCTTAAAATGACATAATTTTATATTCTTTAAAATGACACATATTTTTCCTTTATTTATTTACTTTGCATATTTATATTGCGAGCTAGCCATTTTTCGCATATAATCTTTTATAATTAAATTTTATTTATGATTTTTTATCAATCTAATGATTATAATTTATTGAGAATTATTAATTAATTAATAAATTGGCCTACAAAATTATAATAGTTAAAATTACAAAATTAGAGGTTGAAATTTAGTTACAAGAGATGGTAAGCTAAAAGATATTGTAAATATAATCTCCTTTTTATATTATTTATGCAATTCTTTTTCTTTCTTTTTTTGATAAATTATGCAATTCTTTTAATTGTAATTGACCAGTGTTATGCTTTCTCACTCAGTAATTCACAAATAATGTTGGATTAGAAGTTTATGTCAATATAAGCTTACTTTTATTTTATTTATTTACAATTAATTACATTATCCCATTTGCTTTTGTTTTGTCACTTATAAATCAGTTCGCTGTGTTATAAGTTTATTTATTTTTTTGTTAAATAAGTTTATTCTTATTTAATTATTTTTTAGGAAAAACTTTTATTATTTTAAAAGATATATTTTTGTGTTATTTTTGGTGAAAGGACAATGTAAGTGTACATTTGATATTATTTTTTTACATTTTCTCTCATTTATAAAACGATCGTTTACTTAAAATGATGTAAAATTCTTTTATCAAAAAAAAAAAAATTGATATAAAATTAAGTCTTTTAAGTTGAGAAACATTTTTTCCTTATTTGTTATTAGATTATTTTATGTTCATCTTATTTATTTAAAATTAAATACATTATTTTAATTCAACTTGAAATTGAAATTTTCTCAATTATAGTTATAATTGAAGAAAGCTTCTTCTTCACGGAAAAACTACAATGTAACTATGTAAGGCCCTTTGAACGATTTACACACCCGGCTGCTTAAAGTTATTAGCATCAATATTGTTAAAATCGAATTTTTACATAAAAACACAAGGATGTGCTTTGGAAATAGGTTAGGCCAGAGGCCTACAGCCTAACCTATATTAGATCAAATTTGACCTATTATAAATAGTAAAATAGAATAGGCCTGAACTTTTCAAAAACCTATTTAGAAATAAGAGGGATATTCTTATTACTAAAATTTCTACTACCAACTCATTACCTATCTATTCACCATTGAATCAACACTTCCTCTTTTTTCAAAAAAATTTTAGCATTCTCTCTCTTTGATTCAATGGTGATTAGATAGGTAGTGAGTTAGTAGTAGAAAATTTTGGTAGTAAAAATATCCTCCCTCATTTAGAAAATAGGCTATAGGTTTTTTTTTACATATCGGACTTATAAGCCTACATGCTGACCTATAACATATTATTTATTTTAAATAAAATAAATAACATTATTATTTAATAATTTTAAATAATAATGTAATATTAACTTAGTTATTATTTTAGTTATTGAATGTTTAATAGGCTTAAACAGGCTACGAGGCTTAGGTCAAAGCTTTTATTTTTTAAATATAAATCTGGCCAGACTTGTAAATTGGGGTTTACCCAGGATAACAGGTCAGGCCGGATCCAATATTTGTTACAAAGGCCTAACCTATTTAAGCGAAAACCTAACCTAATTTAACCTATTTACACCCATGTTTCACATAGTTAATTCATTAATTTCTAATACTTATTTTCAGTAAGCACGGATAATATTATATCCCAATTAAACTTCTTTTAAACTATTCACATAGACAATCATAGCGAGCCATTATGATGAGTATGAAGATGAGTTTGAAAGACAACTAAGTGGGAAGTAATGGGGAGGGAGGAGGCATAAATGTTGGTAACAAAAGAATTAGGCAATGATTTTGATATCAAACGGATTAAAAAAAAAAGCTTAGCCAAATAGATACAATGAATGATATGTTTCTTACATGTATCTAAAATGACTTTCAACCCAAAAGGAAAAAAAAAATGACATTAATTGGATAAAGAACAAACCGATAAAATAAAATCGGAAAACAAAGTTATCAAACATACAAATAAGGGATAAAAATGCCTTTTTTTTTTATACAAGTGAGAATTGAACACATAACCTAATACAATTTACCAAAATACATCACTGTTAAACCAACGCTAGTGGCTTAAAAATACCCCTTTCAACACAATTCAATAAGGATAAAAAAAAATGATAACCAATGCTATGCTCAGAATATATACTGAACAGAGGATAATTTTGAAGAACTAGGCCATGGCACTTGAATAATGACCATTGACCCTTCATATTCAAAATCAATTTCTTTCCCATCAATTCTACAAGTGCTTGGTTTCTCTGAGGCAAAGACCCTCATCTCCCCAATGCCTCTTACTCCAACTTCAACCAAATTCTGAGCCTCATCAAAATCCAAGGATTGGATTGCTCCACCAGTATTCAGCATATTCACCAAACCAATAGGAGCAAATTGCAAGGACTTGTTTGGCAACACAGTCACAGGGGAAACAGTTATAAGCTCAAAATTGAATGGTTCCAAGGAAATTTCTTCACTATCAGATGGTGATGAAAGGACAAGCTTCTTAGCTTGGCTGAAATACAAGGCAAAAACTTTCACTCCTTCAATAGAAATTGGGTTATTGCCACTGTTCCATTCAATATCTTTGGGATTGTACTTGGTTGAAACCACATGAGAAGACTCAGCAGCACATTTGGTGGACCTAACCTCAGGAAACCAACCTCCTCCTTGACAGTTAAACACCCCAAGAACTCCACTATACTGTAACAAAAATCCAAATCATAACATTGTTAATATCAATAATATTTGACAATTTCTTTAATCATTATAGAATCATATATTTCGGGTTTGAGCCTCTCCACCCTTTCCTAGAATTACCACTCTCAGGAATCAAACTCACTATCCTTTGGGCGTGTCAATCCCGGTATCTAGCTGAGTCGCCACTAGACTAATAACTCTTGAATAATTGCTTATTTTCTTGCATAAATAATGCTTGACAATCTGTTGAGATATATAGCCTCACCCAATAGCTTAAGCTTTTAGGTTGAATTGGTTCTTTACATGGTATTAGAGCCTCGTGTCCCGGGTTCGATCCTCGCCGCCCCCCACTTTCTTTCAAGTGGAATTTCTTTATTCATACAGGTAGGTGGGCCTGTGCATTGTCCACCCTTCAAGCCCAGTGGACTCTCGTGTCAGGGGGCGTGTTGAGATATATAAAACCATTAATGTAACCTCACCCATAGCTTAAGCTTTTGGGTTGAATTGGTTCTTTACACAATCCCATAAATATACAAAATCATATAAAAAGGGCCGACCCGATTCAATACCCACTCGTGAGTGTTTCGGGAAGGACATACGAGTCAAGCTTTACCCCCGCTTTTGCGGAGAGGCCGAGTCGAAGCCGGGACCTTGGACATCACGGTAAGCATGCTTACCACTGAGCCAAGCCGGGCCCTTCATACAAAATCATATAATTGAGAAAAAAAATCAATTAATTCAATTTATAAGATATGAAGAGGGAAAAGTGACCTTGTTAAGGTTCCATATTTTGAGCATTGTTTTGCCATCATGAAGAGGGTAAGCAAAGAGACAATCTCGGGTTGGAAGTGCATAGTGTTCACATCTTAGGATGGAACCATCAGGCAAGACCAAAGTCTTGAGCAATTCAAAGTTGTGATTACCAACAGTGTCACTGATGTAAATAGGGCCACCAGATATGGCTCGAGAAGCTGCATGAAAGGCAGCACAAGGGTGTGTAGATTGAAACATGTCCCAATCTGGGTGAATGAAATTTCCCATCCACAAGCTGTTGTATGCACAATGCACCATGTGACACCCTTGTAACCAAAATGTACCATTTGGATCACCGTAAGGGTCACTGCACCAGAAATCATCCCCTGTTTCAATCCAAGACATAAATCAAATGAATTTTACTTCCAAATAAAAAAAATCAGGTGACAATATGTTATGTTGTGTTAGTACAAATCAAATGAATTTACCAATCAAGTAGTAAGAATAGGAAGATTAAAATGGTACTAAGTATAATTTTCTCCAAAATATTATATAAATGTACTTATATGTTATGTTGTTCATTAATTAAGGTGAAAATATTATAGAAATGTTGTTCATTAATACTAGGGAAAAGTTCACCAATGCTCTGTGGTTTGCTTCAAAATCATCTTGTCTCCGTGATATTTTTTCTATCACATATGCTCCTGTGCTTTGTAAAAAAAATAAGAAACCTCAGGGCCATATATGATAAAAAAAACATACCTTTTTACAAACCATAGGGGCACATGTGATAAGAAAAAAAACCACAGCGGCATAAGTGATTCTTATTTTACATACCCTGTGGTTTCTTATTTATTTTTTACAAAACACAGGGGCATACGTGATAGAAAAAAAAACCACGGAGTAATAGATAATTTTGAAGCAAACCACGAGAGCATCGATAAACTTTTCCCTTAATACTATAGTAGCTAGTATCAATAAAGGCACATCACATACCAACACGACCAAGAGATATAGCTTCAGTTCCAAGCAACATGAAATCATTGCAATGCTCCATGCTGGCAATCACACCATTGCCTTTAAAATGTTTTCTCACCGAAGCTGTGAGCGCCTTATAATACGCTTTCGCCAAATCTACTCGGCCCCCATATTTCTCACACACCAACTCTAGCAACTGTTTTTTAAAAGCAATCCATATAAAGAAAACACATCAACCAAAATAATAACAAAATAATTTAAAATTACACAAAATTATATTATTTAAAATGATAAATACGTCCTCCCAAGTCCCAATAAAGAAACATTAAAAAAAAGTTTTCTCCAATACAAGTCACATGCAACAGAATGCATGTTTGGTATTATTGCTGTACCAAAAATTCAGTGCATCTCAACAATAGAAATATTACATGTTAGCCAAATTCTTTCTCTCTCCTATGATGTGTAATGATCCTATCGATAGGATGCATTGAATTTAAGTGCAACAAATGCACCTAAGATTTATTTCATGCAACGGGTCATTTTTGGAATAAATCTTTGGTACTACTGTTGTATCAAAGATTCAGTGCATCACTTCAACGAAAATATTACATGTCAGCTAAATTTTGTTTTTTTTTGTCAAATTTTTTTTCTCTCCTCTGATGTGTTCTACTCTCATTGATGAGATGCACTGAATCTAAGTACAGCAGTAGTACTAAAGATTTATTCTCATTTTTGTTACCTTCCTTGTGACACGTACCACACAAAAATGTCTGAATGTGTAAAGAACCAATTCAACCCAAAAGCTATTGGGTGATGTTACATTAATGGTTTTATATACGTCAACGGAATTTATTCATTAAATAGAGTTCAAATGAAAAAAAAATAATGAGGTCTAGGAATTAAAAAGAAGAAGAACTTACATGGATGACATCAACCTTGACCCCATCAATCCCAGCAAGTTCCAAATGAGAATGAAGCCCTTCATACATTTGATCAACCAAGTGAGGTGGAACAAGCCCTACCCCATTATTAACAATCTTATCAACAGCAAGATCCTCCATCGTTGTTTCCAATCCCGGCGACAACTTGGGCCTCTCCACGACGGATTCCGGCAAGCCATTAACACCAGGCCTTATCCCACCCCAATAACCACACAAAGCATGCCAAACATAAACATACTCCACACTCTCAAACTCTTCCTTCAACTCCTTCACAAACCCACCCAAACCCTTCTCCTTTTTGTCCTTATTCTTCTCATAAACATAGTCTTTGAACTTATAATTTTCTTTATAGTTTATGAGCCTACATGGCATTTGTTCACCAGCTATAGTGTGGTTCATTCCTTCTTTCGTTATTGGATCCGCATCATGGCTGATAGACTGCCACCCATCGTCGATTAAAACAAACCCCGGTGGACAACCACCGTCAACAAGACCCTTAACACCTGTCACAAAAATAATAAATAATAATAGTTAATGGGTTTATCATCTATCATTTAACATAACCACAAAAATTTTCCTACACACACAATATTTTGTGGGCCACAGCAAAAAAACTCTGACACGCAAACTCTTATAAAACCAATAGTTAATATATCATCATCCAACACTTTATAAATTTTGGGTTAAAGTAAGCTTATTAGTCACACAAGGTCACAAAAAAATATACAAAATAATTAATATATCATCGTCTAATACAATTCCTTAGTGGGATGTTTGGTAGGAGGTGAAAAAAAAATATCCGAAAATCACAATTTCCAAAAATATGATCTGAAAATGAGTTTTTCGAGATTATTATCAAAAAATTATTTTGCAGGCTAAAATAGTTCAAACAATATTGGATTAATTTTCTTAATAATAAATTTGATTGTATTAAATTTTTCCTTATCATAGAAATCCTAAAATCCACCCATGGGGAGAGTGTTTATAATAGTTCTGATACACCTACTTCTTCCATTCAGGATCTACCACTTGGAAAGAAAAATAAAATTTCTCTCTTCTATCTAAACAAGTTACAAAATACTCATTTTTCATTGGCTTGCATCACTGAATCGTAGATGGGCCTGGACCATATTAAATATTCCCCTATAAGTGACATTCTTGGATAATATTTTCATAGGAAAGATATTTTTACTACCAGAATTTTCTACTACTAACTTACTACCTATCTAATCATCATTGAATCAAATAGAGAATGCTAAAAAAAAATTGAAAAAAGAGAAAATGTTGATCCAATGATGATTAGATAGGTAGTGAGTTGGTACTAGAAGATTTTGGTAGTTAAAATATCCTTCCTCATATTTTTAAAAAAAATTATGCACAAAATAAAATCTCAGAAAAATCATATTCCTAGATAAAATTTACAAACCTCGTACCAAACAAAAACATGATAAATAAGATTACCCCTTCAATTCTCTAAAAATCCTAAAAAAAAAGCTTTTTACCAAAAAAAATCCCTACAATTATGGGTTGAAGTAATATTTATTATTACCTTCGTATATACCACCAGGGTGCACCGTGAGGTAGAATGCATCCCATGTACACCATCCAAACTTGTCGACAATCCCAGGCGGTGTTTTCTCCTCTAACAGATTGAACGTTCCTAAGTGGGCCCTCACAACCT
Organism: Gastrolobium villosum; assembly: GCA_032173675.1. NCBI lineage: Eukaryota > Viridiplantae > Streptophyta > Magnoliopsida > Fabales > Fabaceae > Gastrolobium > Gastrolobium villosum. The sequence goes on from JAVKPL010000581.1 coordinate 16,192, forward strand.
TACTCGCTTCCTTAGCCAGCGTGAAAGGATTGTTTCCCGCATGAATGTAAACGACAGCGTCGTATTTTGATCCCGTTACTTTGCTTGACCCGCTCTCAACGCAGACTTCGATGTTGTCGTTTTGTCCCGGTTGCAACGACGCGCGGAACGAACCCTCTATGATGGGAAGAAAGAGAACGTATGGTCGACCCGCGTTGGAGTTGTTATCCAGTATGAGGAATTGGGTCTCAGTTTCGAGATCCGACCCGTTTGACCCGACCCAGTGAGTTGTCCACCATACCTTGAACCTGAAGATGCTCATGAAGTTTGTGTTCTTGAGCTTGCCTAAGGGTGCCACGTGGCGACTTTGAGGGTTTTGGGCTTCGAAGCCGAGGAAACAGCCGTTGTTGTTGGTGGTGGTGATGTTGATGTTGTTGGGTACTTCGGAGAGAATGAGGTTGTCGTTGACTTGTAGGTTTGAAGAAACAATGTTGAAGGTGTTGTTGTTGATGGAATTGGGAGCCATATTCAAAATCAGAATATGAAGAGAGTAAAGGGAAGTGAGTTAAGTGTTTGCTTTGAATTTGGTGTTGAATTTGTGAATCAAAACTCTTGTGTTTTTGTTTTGCCAAATCAACAAGATAAAGATGGTATTTATAGAAGGAGAGGTGAAGGTTGGTTTTGAGATTTTTATTTGTTGAATTTTTTTTAATTTATTTGTGTTATGTACATGATGACATAAATGTTCTCGTTGATACTATTTTTAGTGCCACAATAATGGATCAAGCATATATCCAAAATTCCACAACCCTTAAATAGAACAATTGAGGCATCTCTTTTTCTCTCTTTTCTTATCTTAAAAGAGAAGATGAGGTGCTTTGCGTCTGAGAATATTTTTGGTTGATGTCATTTTAAAAGAGTTTATAACATGTTTAGAGAAGAATATTTTTAAAATATTTCACCATTAACTTTAGGTTTATATGAATAAAATTTGGGTAATAATTTTCTCATATAGTACGAGATAACTAGTATTTCTTACAGACTCATTTATGCAAGTGGGGTCCACTTTTAGGGAAGAAAAAAAAAATAGAGTGAGACCTATTTTAAATTTATGTTTGTAGAAGATAAATTCTTTCTTATGTAACATAAGAAAAATAAATCCCTAAGAATTTATACATATATGGTTGAGAGTTTTTTTATCTGTAATAATAATTTTTTTTATTTCTTCAGAGTATTTCTTAGCCAACAGCCAAATTTTAATCTTTTTGAGACATAGAAATTACTGAAATAAATTTTGCTTTTATTAACAAAGTATTTTTCATATATATCATCAAGGAGTTCATCTACCAATTATTACTATAGTTACTATTATAAGATCATGAAATAAATTCGGTGTTTAAGATTAGAATAATCCAAATGTGGTCCTTTTATCTCCAAAAAATAAAAAATAAAATAAAAAATGTGGTCCTTTTGACTGTAAGGGGGGATGTTTGATGTTTCAAGTTTGGCCGGTTTCTCAAATCCCCACACTGCTTTTTTATGGAAACAACACATTGCTGTGTAAGTTTAAAAATAAAAGATAAAAAATAAAAAAATAATATAAAAAATAAAAGATACTAAAAGATGTCTGAATTAAAAATATTAACTAACCGACATTTGCAATAAAGTAAAAGCGATGTGTTTATTATCTCAGTGGGTCACATCTTGATTTAAGAATCCGAATTTAGACCTTTACTATCCCAAAAAGAAGAATAAATTAATTGGAGCCGACTAAAATAAAAAGATTATATTCGGCTGATAGATGAGCTATCCCTTTTTTTTAAAAATGTATCAGTTTATTCTATTTTTATCAAAGTTGATCGTATTTACTTAAGTAAATATTAATTTGTTGATGCTTACCAAAAAATTAAATTTAATTTGTTGATTTTTTTTTTATTAAAATTGATCGCAATTATTTGAGTAAATTATTTTTATTCTGAAACCAAAAAAAAAAATTATTATTATTCAAATAAATATTAAAGTACGGAGCACTAAATTAATTTAATTGACCAAATTCATATTAAATTAACATTGAATCTGAAATTAACATTAAAATAATTTTTTATTAAAATTCTTAAATTAAATAATATTTAAAATAATAAATAATTCTCAGCACAATTATTTAAATCCTTGAAAATTTAATAATATAAAATTTATTGTTAATGACAGTAATTTGACTATTATTTTTTAGCTCGTACAAAAATTTGAATTCACTCAATTCAAAAAAAAAATTGAGCTATAAGGGAAAATAAAATAAAAAAACTATATTATTACTTTTTTAATTTATAAGAATTTTAAAATTTGATTCTTATTAATACTGTGATATTCCAAAATCTCCATATATATAAAAATGGTGTGAATTTTATTTTTATCAATCAACCGTTATTATTTGTTACGAATTAATAATTAATTAAAAATTTTGATTTTAGAAGAAAAAAAATCAACAGTTAAAATATGATCGTAAAAGATTATAAATGAAAATAAATTGTAAATATAACATTTTTTTTCTAAAGAAAGATTAATGTTTATGAAAAAATTAACTCTTATAAAAAAAAATCAAAAAAATCCTATTCCATAACCAAACGTGTCAAATATCATTATCAATCAGGATGTCTATTATAAAAGGTCCAATGAGCTTAATTAATAGATGTTTCGTTTTACCCAGCACAACTGGCCATAATATTAAAAAAAAAAAATGTAAATATCATGATATTGTGTGACCCTTTTAATTTGTTGGAGGCTTATTCTAATTTTACTTTAAATATATATATATATATTTTTAAATCAACATCAATTGACTTGCATTCCTATTTGTTACTAAAAACACTTATATCTCTAATATGGGGTATGGGGAAAAGCAAAATTTTGTGTGGTATAAAGTTGTGATATATTTTCTTCGTTGATTTTTTCTTCTTTTTTTTCACGATGGATGTGTTTTGAATTTGGGATACACTTTTGACCTAGTTTAAGTAATAATTTTTATTCGGTAATGTTATTAAGAATATTCTGAAGATAATATGTCATATCAAGTTCTATTTTTACCGTTTAATTATTAATTTTTCTTTCTAATTTATATTTTGGGAATTTAATCGGAGAAAAACTTTCCTTTTCTAATATAATTATCGTGGACACTAGGGATAGAAGTAGAAGCAAGACAAAGTTGGAAAAAAAAAACGAGGATTTAATAATAATAATAATAATTAATAAATGCAGAACCAGAGTGGTCTTTTCCTTTTTGATAATTTTTTCTTTTTCTTTTTCTTCCTATTAGTGGGCCTCCAGCAATTACTAGCCTCTAATATATAGCCAAGCAGGGTCTTATTTTTTTTTCAGGGGTAAAAAGGGAAAAAAAATTAGTGTTGTGAGAGGGAGCACCAAATTATTGGGTGGTCCTGTAGTATAATAAATATTTCCCTACTTTTGTGTGTTCAGGTTAGAGTTTTTTTTTATTTTATTTTATGGGACAAGATCCGTTTATAAGTTTTTTAGAATTTTTTTACAAATTACACTATATTCTCTCGGGAGAACATAATATAGTTTGCAAAAGTTTGTATTCTCTCGGAAGAATATAGTGTAGTTTGTAAACAAAAAATTTATAAATATAACCTATCCCTTATTTTATTTTTACTAGACGCTAAATTCTTGGCAAAATCACGGGAGAAAGAAGACTGCACCGGCCACCGCCACCGCCACATGTAAGTATTGTGGGCCCGGCATACCGACATTTTGTCTGCGTTATTGTTGCTTTAGTATAAAACACTCAAATATAAGTGAGACGTGGACTAATCTAAAAGTTAGGTTTGCGAAGTAAGAAAAATGGATGCTAAAAATAATTCATTATCCCAATTAATGTAGCTCCATTGATAATATAAGTTGAGTAGAGTTGAAAAAAAATTTGGATTTGATTTTTATCAAATATATTTTTGAAAGATGATGAAAAATTATAGTTGTGATTAAACTCTAATTCAGAATTAGTCTCACAACTGATTTAAAGAATTAAAACTTATAAATATACTAGAGAGAGAGATATCTCTTGTCTCAAATAGATAGTTAGAGTCAGTATATTAAAAAGATACAAAAATAAATACATTGAACAGTAACTATTGAGATTCAATTTATATTTCACATTTAAAAAAAAATACATCTAACAATATGCATAATTATATTATCATCTCGTAATGTTTTTAGTAATATAATATATTTGTATTTGTAGTAACATAATTATATTCACATATTAGCATATACATGAATTACATGTAGTTTATGAAGAGTATCAATTCTTTTTTTGCATTACATGAGAATTCAACACTTGCCACTACACTACATTACATACACCTAACACATATACCCCACATCACTAGGCTAATCCTAGTGGATAAGAGTATTTTAGGTTTTAGGAAGAATGTTGCTTTTTTAAATTTTTATTATTTGAAAGAAATATTATATTAATGGGGATAGTTATATTTATTATTATTTTGGTCTTATTATTCTTACACTCTGATTGGTTCTCGTTTAATCAATTTGAGATCAACGGTTAAAAAATAAAAATAAAAATTTGTTGTCAATTTCAAATTGATCAAACAATAACCAATCAGGTAGTAAGAGTAGTAAATATAATATATTCCTATATTAATTGCGAAAAATATTTATTCTTTTAAATGACACAACTTATATCATTTCACTCTCATAAAGAGATGAGACCCACACCTTCTTATTTTTTTGTCAACTCTCTCCTCTTTTATCTATCTCTTTCTCTCTCTTAAAATGACACAAACTTACCTCCTTTAAAATGACACACTCTTTACCCATATTAATTGTATTAAATAAATTGAACATATTCTTTATTAATATAATTAGCATGGAATTATTGAAATAAGTATCAAAGCATTTATGTTTTTATTTTCATTAAGTGGGATAGGATTCTATAATCAACTAAAATTTTGGGGTCGAATTATTGTAAGGTTTTTTTGTTATAATTTGTGATAATAAATTTTGAAAAAGAATAACTTTCCATCATCTAAATTTTCTTAAATAAAAAGCAAAAAAAGGCACGTGGCTTGAGAATGAGAGGTCGGTTAGTAACGGTTAGGATACGTTGAGAACAGTCGTTGAGTCAAAAGTCAAGGCTACATGGGATGAGAAGAAAGGACTAATGGTGCATGCACATAAGTGCACATGGCATTTTTTAGTGTTTCTATATATATTGAATTTGACAAGATAAACAGATATATGGGTATTAACTATTGAAAGTGTCGGTGAGAAAAGGTTAAATAGCCTAAAGACTAAGAAAGTAGTGGTTGAAGCTTGAGATGTTGAAGAGATAATAATAATAATAATAACAATAACAATTGGCAGTTAAAGCCTTTAATAGCGTGTTCCTTTTCTTTCACTCCATACGGTAAAGGTGTAACGTGTCATGGATTGTTGAAGCAGTTAACTAACAAAAGAGCCTTACTATATGCATATAGGGACAATAATCATGTTGTCACTTTTTAGCAAAAAAAAATTTATCGGATTATCACATCAGATAAATTTTGTCACGTATTAGCATTCTGTCATTTTAATTGGGCAGTCCAGCGAAAATGATTGATCATTTAGACGCTGACACGTGTCCAGTCCATTCTCGCTTGTCAGATCAGCGAGATTGTGACGTGGTATTTTAGCATTACAATCTGGTAAAATTTTATTAAATGGGTGGCAGTTTGGTCAATGTCCCCCAGATACATTTTATAATAGGTTTAATATTTTTCATCTAAAATAAAGTTATCTATTACATATACTTAAAAATATATAAAATTCATATTTTTTTCTCTTTCTTTTCTTCATATAACCTCATATGAATCCCACATATTTTTATAGATGTGTAGAAAATAAATTTATTGAGAAACATTAAACCCTTTTCCCTTAATAATAGGGTTTGATATTTAAAATGACATAAGTTATATCATTTTATGTCATTTAAAATGATAAATATTTGTTCCTTTTTAATATGGAAAATATAACTGCCTCATTTTAAAAAATGAGTCTATCCCTTATTTTAAATAAAAAAAAATTGTGGGGTTCACATGAATTTATCTATACAACAGACAAAAAAATTCCCCTAGAATTGGATAAAAGTAAGCACCTTATAATGTAGGGTAAGGGTTGGCTTTAATTGATGGTCGGTGACCAACTAAAATATTGGAGAGTTGTTAATTACCTATTGACCCAATTCAAAGATCACAGAAGCTTCTAGTATTTTAAAGATTGTTGACACCTAATAGTAATGAATGGGGTCCATCACCTTGCATTTCTCCAAAGTACAAATGAAGCTTCTGGGTCCCCAAACAAGAACTCAAAAGAGAATCTTGGGCTGTAGTGCAATTCAAATCAAGTATTGAATCTTGATTCAGGAGATTGGGGCTTTGTTAGTTAGATTTCAAATAAAGCCCATATAAAAAGCACTCATCATTCATTTATTTTTATCTTTCCTTTCTCCATGTTCCCACTGGCCCAACATTTGACATCTCCCTAAATAAAGAGAAGAGAGATTAACAAAATCAACAAAACAGCAAAGAGAAGAGAGATTAACACGGTGATTTATCCTAATTCATCTAATATAGACTACGTCCAACTTATTTGTACTATATTCACCTCACCGCCACTCGTTACAAATCACTCGACTTACAAGAAAAATATAAATAGGATTAAAAAATCCTAACAACAGCTACTCATTGACTCAAGTCCAAATTGCTAAGAAAATTACAATAAATCAAAGACCCACAACAGTACCTAGCCTCTACGGGCCTCGGAGCGCTGCCCCCCGGACCCCCGCTGCTCACCTGGGAGCAGGACTCTAATTGTCTTTCTGCTGACTCCGACAAGAAAGGCCCTCATCCATAAGCGTGTGCAAAATAACCAAAAAAACTGAACCGAACCGCCCCTTAAAATAATCGATTTTTAAAAACCAATTCATGAACTGAACTGATTTTTAGAACCGATTTAAGAACCGAACCGGTTTTTAGAACCGGTTTAAGCACCGAAACAAACCAAATTGATTTTTATAACTTTATTTTTTAATTTTTTTCTTTTTAGAAGAGGATCGACCCGAATCGCTTCGGAACCAAACCGAATCGCTTCCGAACTGAACCAAACCACTCTCGAACTGAACCGAACCACTTCCGAACCGAACCAATTTTAAACCACTCTCGAACTGAACCATTTAAACCAATTCAGTTCGATTTTTCAAAAAATCCGATTCAAGTTTGACCCATGCACATCTCTACTCATCAGCATGCAAAGTATAAGCCATACCTGACACTTGTTTAACGTGCGAAATTGACTACATTAATTTGAAATATCTCATGAAAAATGAAGTAAAAAAGTATTCTTCTTGAGTTAAAAGCATTTATTTGGTCAAAAGCCCTGAAAAGTTGTGTACAAAGATAGCACATGGTAGACACACAAGTCACAACCATGTGCTGTGAGTTTGCCTACAAGACTACAACAGACTGTTCATGCTGGTATACCTCCATCACTCAATTATTGTCTTCATTTTTATTATAAGGAAACTGTCTTTCATGATTTACCAACAGTTGTAAATCTTATTCTGAAAAGAATTTAATACACATACACCATAGGCACTCTTTCAACTTTCTAAATATACAATTCATTATACATATCAGTATGGTCGTCAATAATCTTCAACTGCTTTCACTTTATTCTCTTTTCTCCCTCTCTTTTTCTTTAGCAAGTATATTTTCTGCTTGTATCAGCCTCTGATAATGAGCATTTTGTTCTCTTAACTGGAATCTCCCAGAACAGACTGTCCAACAGAAAAGCAGAAAATAATTAACAAGCTAGACTTTATACTACTCAAATAGAAGAAATTCAAAAACACCCCAGTTACCCTTGAAGTGATTTTTTACATGGTATTAGAGTTTCGGGTCACGAGTTCGATCCGCCCCCACTTTCCACTTTCTAAAGGAATTAAATAAAAAAAAGCACAAAAGAAGTAAACCAAAACTTAGGGCCTATGCAATATCCACGTTTCAAGCCCAAAGGGCTCTTGCGTGAGGGGTGTGCTATAGAATATAATATAAATCTGTTATGGATATATATCATATCCTAACTACCTATCTAAGAAGTTATCAAAGGATAAATAACTAATTATTTAAAACAGCAAGATACTTGGGATAGAATCCTTATCCCAACAGTAAGGAAACTGAATCTTATTGCAACTGGGAGATCTACACAAACCCTAGAGGTAACCGTTATAAATAAGAGGATAAAGACACGACGTATACACTTTGCTTGTGCGCAGTGATTGGGATATTGGCTATAATCCAAATACATACCTAATTCTACAGTATCTCTGAGCGCATACTAGGACCTAACAAAATCATCAAAAAAGGCCCTCACCCAACACCTTAATAAGGTTTTGAGTTGAAGTGGTTTTTTACACCCCTCAAATTATTTGAAAGCTCTTCAAGAAAACCCTGTAACATATGAACTTACCATGTTAAGAAGCCGTAAAGCAGCAGGTCGAGTAAATTTTCTTGCAAAAAGGAAGCAAGTTGATGGTTTACCCTTGCTTCGGCACCATTCTCTTCGGTATTCAGTCTCGTAATAAATATTATCTATTTCCTGCAAACCAATCATCATATTAACACATAGTTTCTTTCACAAAAGTAGAAAACATAAACTATACATGCTTGTCCTAAACCGACTCAATTATGTTGAAGAGTCCATTATCTCTATATATTAGTTGTCTTAGTATACTTCATTGATAAGTAAATTTGTCCTTCTCTTGTTCAGCACTTTCTTTATGGCTAGCTAAAACTTTTGAATTTTATTGCATCTTCAGCTCTTTTACATAACTGTGAGTCTGTGACTATTGTTGGAAATCGACAATCACACAAAATCGACAAAATAGAAAAGAGAAAAGAGAAGAGAGATTGACATAGTGATTTATCCAGGTTCACCCAATATAGGCTACGTCCAACTTTTCTGTACTATATTCAACTCACTGCCACTCGTTACAAGTCACTCGGTTTACAAAGAAAATATAAATAAGATTAGAAAACCCTAATAGCAGCTATGCATGGACCCAAGCCTAAACTACTAAGAAAATTACAATAAATCAGAGGCTCACAACAGTACCTAACCTCTACGGGCCGCCCGCTCACCTGAGAGCGGAACCCCAGCTGCCTTTTTGCTGACCCTGACAACAAGTCCCTAATCAGCATGCAAAATATGAGCCATACCCAACAACTATTGATAATTGTCCAGTTACTTGAATATTTTGGGGTCTATTGCTACTGTGGATTGGATATGCATGATAACCTGATTTCTTTTTTAAGGTATTGGCTTCATTAGTTGGCTGATAGGAATCATAAATTAAGATGTATTTCCCTCGGTTGAATTCGGATTTTATCAGGATGGGGATCAGAGAGTTACTTTGCTATATGTACAATGACAAATATTTCATACTTTGTTCTTTTTAAGTATGTGAATATGCTGGTATGTAGTAGGTGATTTAGTTAATTGTTTTAATTCATTTAGGCTCAATTAGGGTTTCCTACTATTAACACCTGCAGTATCCTTCCAGCAAAACATTATTTATTGAGATAAAAACATCCAGAATGTCTTCAACTGCAGAGGCAGTCAATGTTTAAAGTCAAATAGCTGATAACCTAACACAATATATCAACCCCTACATGCTTCTGTTTTGGGGGGTGTGAAAGTAATCATAGAATGAAAGGTGATTCAAAAGAGTGATTTTGCAGTAGCAGTGCAGTAAAGATCAAACCTTTATAAATTTTATAAGCATTGGCGTAGCATCTGAAAACTTGTAAGTCACTGGATGCCATCCCCGGCGCTCGCGATCCTTGGAGTTGGAAATATCCCAGGAAGTATGTGTCAATGATCTCCGTGTGAGTTCTGCTTCAAGATTTTGTTGCTAGATTTGGGAAGGAAAACATTCAAAAATGTAAATTAAAACTAACATGGCGGCGATTGCATTAAAATATTTGTAAAGTTAAAGAAGCCTCATCACAAAGTTTAAAGTAGAGGTGACAAAAATTGCTTCAACTTCTCTAGACATCTTGTTTTCATGTTCATTTAACTTCAAAGAAATGAAATAGTGTAATCATTTTAATATTTGAAACATCCAGTAACCATCCTATTAACAGTGAGAGACATTTTTTATTTGAGTTTCATATTGGTGCCACCCAAATCATGCAAATACAGGACCAAAGAAAAGCATAGAAAACATACTTTCTTCTTCATGTCAATTTTTATTTTTAGCATAATAAATTATGCCATAACAAATTGTTCAGTCAAAAGTGTGGTTAACACAGGGTTAGGAGATAGGATCAATTTAATTGTTAACGGGCGAATCATATCATATACAGGATCTCTCTCTCTCTCTCTCTCTATGGTACAAACAAAGCCAGTTTCTGACACATACACAGACATAGAGTGTGAAGGAAGAAAAGGAAATGATCCTTACAGCCAATAATGTCTGAACATAGTGTTCATCTGGTATACAGTTATGGATCTTAGACGTGTCAGCAGGCTGCATGAAGGAAGGAATTATATTTAAAAATCGTTACTTCATCTGTTCATATAGTTTGCAAGAACCTAATTGATATCACATATCAGTTCACAATCAAATATTGAATTACTTCGTGATAAAAAGGATTTATTGAAGCTAAAATTGCATAAAGAGGAAATCTTTAAGAATTCTTTTACGCATATAGAACACTTACAATGTGTTGATCCCTCCAAAATTCTGGTAGCGGCTTTTTCTGCATTATTAAATCCGTGAGTAAGAGAAATGGAGAAGAAAAGAATGAGGTTGTCAGCAAATATGATTGACTTAAAAAATACTAAAAAGAAGATCCAAGACCCAAAAAGTTACAGCATAAATCCTACCCACCTATGATGATTATATAACATGTAACAGCATCGAATGCATGGAAAACTTCATCGATGAAGAAAGAAAGAACAAAGATAGAAAGAAATACTCCCAACAACTTTCATGACAAATTTGGCACATTTTCTAAAGTCATCACCTCATTGATGTACCATTACAACTTTCTTTGTATATAGTCCAACATTTTAAAGGAAAATTCAGAGAGAGATTAAGAATATGTTTATACGATACTTGTGACACCAATCATAAAAGACAGACTATCAATGAACAATGTCACCATTACCTTGCAATATTTTTGAAACAAAGGAAAGACAGTTTCATCATCCACTACAACCTTGGCATGCTTTCTGGTCAGAACAGCCCACTGCAGGAGAATACATGAATAGCTACGAATAAGATGGTATTCGTTGGCAATGCGTGCTGTGTATTTTAAGTTCAGAATGAACTTCAGTAAACTAAGCACTACATTAGACCTTTTTACCTGAGATCCTTTCCTCCAGTTATAGACAGGAATAACAGGATTCATTTTTGGATTGTAACGGCCTTCTTTTGTGTCAGCAAAGCTGCTCATGTTTTGATTGCAAAAATCATAATTAAATTGTTGGCAAATGAAGAAATAACTACACATGTACATTAAAGAAAAACTCATGACAACTAAATTAGAAAAAATAAGAATGATAACATACAATCAATTAACAGTAGCATGGATGAATATGCAACTTACTCTTCTCTCATTCCGCCTCACTTCCCCTCCCCCTCCATCAGACATCCATCCTTTTCTCCTCCTTCTTCCCTTATTTTTCATTTTCTTATTCTTCTTCTTTTACTTCGAAGCCAAGCATTCTAGGTCGAGAACTCTTCAAAATTTAATCCCCCCAAAATTTCTATTTGAGTAATATATGTTTGATCTAATTGTTTTGTTTTCTAATCTCCAAGGAAATATCATGGCAGGCCCAGTCATGGAGATCCCCAAGGGCCTATCACCCATGTCATCACAAGTAGATAAAAAACCCCTATGGCATCAACAGGCAAGGAGGTTATCCATAGCTTCCATGCCATGGAATCATGGATTGCCGCAGGCAAGGAGGTTCCTTGGAAAATGGAGACACATAATATCTGGCTATGTTTTGATAGCGTAAGATGTATCTGTCAGCATCATTTTAGGTCAAAAATAGTAGTTTTTTTGGATTAACTTAATTTCTAGTCATGCAGCAACAATGCATATCTGAGGAATTATAGTTTTACAAAAAATATATGTTGTCAATTGTAAATAACCAATTCAACCCAAAAGCTTAAGCTGTTGGGTGAGGTTACATTAATGGTTTTATATATCTCAACACGCCCTCTCACACGAGAGCCCACTGGGCTTGAAGGGTGGACAATGCACAGGCCCACCTACCTGTGCGAACAAAGAAATTCCACTTGAAAGAAAGTGGGGGGCGGCGAGGATCGAACCCGGGACAGAAGGCTCTGATACCATGTAAATAACCACTTCAACCCAAAATCTTAAGGTGTTGGGTGAGGTTACATTAATGGTTTTATATATCTCAACATCAGTAATGTGACTAATTGAAGTTAGTGGTACAATTTTCAAATTTGAAATTTCAAGTCATCAAATGATAAGAAAAAAAAGGTAGTACTACAGACAATTGTGCTAAAGCAAAATGCATGTATCCTCACCTGTCAACGAAACTAGTTGGTGTTGACATGATGTAGTCATATGTATAGCTGAAGTTGTATAGAGGTATACAGCTGAAAAGAGATCAATCAACTGAAATAAAGTGAGGTGCTAGGCTCAGGAATAAAGATATCAATGCCCTTTCTTCTATCAAATAATTAAGCAAACTGAAGTACAATCAAAAGTAAATCATACATTGAAAACTGTATATAACTTATAGTTTATGTCAGAAAGTTATAGGCAAAAGTATAAGGATTAAAAGTTTAAAGCCGTTAACAAAATTAAACCCTCACCTATCTGAGAGGAAAACAAAACGATCATTTAAAGGATCACTAAGTGCATGCCTAAGTAAAATGCGCTCAGCCTCTATCATGCTTGCTTCTCCCCAATCTACCTGGAAATAATCACAAGGGCTAAATATCATGAAGCTGACAGACATTACAAGGCAGGATTACAGCTTACTAACAAATATTTTCTGACAAATTTCAGACAATATGGTAAAATTGAATAAAATAATTCAAAGTTCACTTTTAGACAAACAATTGAAAGCAGGAGATAGCCTGGATTTTTATTAATGACATGTAAGAAATCGTGTATTAACTAGGGTATCCACTCAGCCCTCTTGATAAAATTTGCTTCAGAGACTCACAAGCAAAGCAGAAGAAATGCACATTACCAATAAATCCTTTAAATTTAAATCATCATTGAATTCATCCTTGAGTTAAAGCTACTGTAGAAAGAAGAGAAAAGGAACGATTACTTATTTTTATCTGAGAGGACCTTGGAGAAAACAGCAATTTTCCAGTAACTCTATTAATTTCCATGTTTTCTATGTGATGAATAAATGCATAGGCAAAAATTTGATCAACAAAGGTAAAGTACAATTCCCTATGGGCCCCACATAGAACATGGATTATGAAACTTCATAGTTGGCAGGCTTGTATCCACAAAAGGAATGTAACTAATATATCCACAAAAGGAATGTAACTCCCGAAACCCAACATTGATATCACCCTAGCTCAAGCCCAATCCGGCTTTGATACCAAAGTCACACCATGTCACAACCAAAAACCTTAAGGCATTGTCACAACCTCATTAAGGCATTGGGTTCATGGGTCCTTCCATTTATATACTTTTCACTTAGCCCATTACCGAACAATGTGGGACTCATCACATTTGAATATCTCAACAACTAAATCTTAAGCAATGGGTAAGCACATGAAGTCAAGCGTAGCAACTCAAAAATTTGAACACCACATAAGAGACCAAATGGGACATGGATGATAAACAAAAACAGATTTTGTTGAAATCAAAGAGAGTAGAGTAACCTGTATGCTATCATTAACTTGGCGATCCAAAAAATATGTTGATTTCGTTGTTGCCTTGTTGAATACAAAACCAGGCCTTGAGTGAACGAAAATTGAGAAATTGCTATTGCCACCCTGAAATAACAGCACAAATGTTTCTATATGCATTAGTGCACCTCAGAAGTAAACAAAAAGCATTCTATGAAATTACAAAGAATTAATAATACGTTTATGGGAAAAAGTATCTAATGTTACTTTAGATAACTTTGTCCAATTCATTGAAATGAAGTCGTTTTGGGGTTGAAAAATAAAAAAACTAGAATGATAAAGACTATTATAACCCTGAAATAAATTAAAACTACAAAAACACCATGATTTCCCCCCCCCCCCCCCAAAACGACGTCGTTTTGGTGAACATTAGATAAAGTTATCTAAAATAGCTTTAGAAAAAAACAAACCCTATGTTTATTGCCCATGACTTTTCAAAACATAAATGGCAAGATCTAAAAGTATTCATCCATTATGAACAAAATACCTAAGTATGCCTTTCCCACTGGATGTAGAGAAAAAGAGAGATCAGAGAACAACTCTTAACAACTAATTTAGCCAGAGTTGTTAGCATCAATTTTAAGTAGTTATGGAAACATGGTTTTTATAACAAGCGAGGTAAAAATTACTGATCTTACAAAAGTCATTTATCTAGATAAGACACTTGTCTTTAGTATCCCAATATAGATTGAGTTATTTTACTTGAGGGGGCATTTGGTATAAGGAAAAAATTTGGATTCCGGGAAACTGACATTGGTAATCCTATAAAAAAAATAAAAAAATTGAAGCTTTTTGAACTAAAATGCTATCCAATAATACCACCATACCAAAAGGGTGGTATTCTTGGATTCTCATGACATGGAGAAATTTTATAACATTCCCCATAAATTCATTTTTCCATTTCCAAGCATAAAAAAACCAATTACAATTAAAAGTTCTAAATAGGGAAAAAAAAAAAAAAACTTATAGGCTCTGATTAATCATTAAAAGTTGTAACTAACCAAAATTGTTGCACCCTACTAATTACAAAGTCCACACACAAAAAGACACAGAGATCAATAATAATTAAAAAAGAGAAAAGAAGAAAAAAAGAATGTACCCGAAAGAATGCATCCCAAACCATTTGTAAAGGAAGCCTGTTCCTTGCAATGAAAAGAAACGCAATCTTGGGATCCTGAACCTGAGATTGAGAAACGAATTGGTGTTGCAATGAAACCAACCCCACAACATGAGTGTACCGTGTCTGCATAAACAACAAGCTTCCAAAACAAACTACCACGAAAATCAAAGCTAAAAGCTTCTTCTTCCATTTGTGCTGAGATTTCTGCTGAATCACTTTCCGCTTCATATTTTATAGCCTAACCCTTTTCTATCTAAAACTGCCCCACCATTTCAAACTGATTCAGCAACTTAATCACACCATAAAAAACGAAACTTTGGCGTTGACTTGAACATTGTTTGACTCAGGAGTAGAAGATCCAACCAGATCCATGGTACCCCAATAATAGTAATAATAATAAAATGAAAACCCACTTGAGAATTTCGCTGGAAACTTGAGCTAATTCGTCGAAAACTACACTAGCCCAGAAAACAATACAAACACCCCAACAAGATAAAAGACAAAAAAAAGAAGAAAAGAAAGAAAAAAGCAAGGTGCTTGTGAAGCTAAGAGCAAAAAGCTTCAAGATTCTTGTGAACTCTTACAAGGGAAAGCATATTATTTGGAAATGAAACTGAGAGATGAAGAAGAATAAAAGAGAGAAAGAGAATGAAAGAGTGATAGTATGTGTGGAAAGAGTGAAAGGTTTGGTTTTGTTTTTGGGTATGAAAAGTGTGAAGTGTCTCCTTCTTCCAACATCTCAGTTGGGATGTCCTAAAGTTGCTGCTACTTGTTCTAGTTGCGTGTGAAGCAGGTGACTAAGATGCCATTATATTATTATTATTTGTACATAGATATTATTTTTGCCTTTGTTATGATTCTGTTATAAGATATAAAGTCACTTAGCATCATTTTAATAACTTAAATTTTTCGATTGAATTAGCTTTTTTTTTTATAAGGAAAAAGAAGCATTATTTAAAAGGGCATAAATTGTGTCTTCTTAAATGATTTACACAAACTATAACTGATTATATTTTGTGTAAATTTAAAAAGTTACTTTTTTTCTCTCTGCTCAGTCACATCATTGACATAAAAAATGAAAAAAATAGGTCACTAAAAAAAATACAACTTATGTCCTTTTTTTTTGGTGAAAAACTTATGTCCTTTATTTTTGGTGAAAAACTTATTTCCTTTAAAATGACACAGTAATCCTTTTCTTATATGGTATTAAAGTTGAGGAAAATAAATCTTATGTTCTAGGAGAATTCTAACCTATGTCATAAATACATTAAGTGTAATTTTTCTATTATATAAAAAAATGTAAACACACATTTTTTATATGGTATTAGAGTTTTATTGGTTAAATGGATTTGTTTTCTCATACAACATGAGAAAAACAATCCCATTAAAATTTTATTATCATTGACCGAGCATGATGTATTATTCACTTTTCAAGTTCAATGAATTTTCGTATGATAATAAGATATGTTAGAAAAATATAAATTTATTAATATAGCATCATTCAATAAATTTTTTGGATTGAATTAACTTTTTACATATTGAAAATGGGGAGTTTTGAGACTTAGTAAAAGAAAAAAATTGAAAACTTTTAAAGTGTGTAATATTGAAGACTTTGAGTTTCCAACCAATTTTGATTGCGCAGAATGGTTTGGTGGATTAGTAGCATGGCCTTTTGTGTATGGCAGGCATGAGAGTAGGTGTTAGTACCTAGTGGAGGTTGTTTGTAACCGATTAATGATTAGCAATTTGTTGGGGGCACTTTGATGAAACGCAATGAGTTAGTATTAAATATTAGTAGATGATTAATACTACAAACAAATTAATGTGACGTTCTCTTTTCATCGTAGTTCTTCTTGTTGATTGAGTTTTATGAAAGTGTTACTAAATAAAGACTTAGTGTATATATATATATATATATATATATATAGGGGCAGGATATTCTTACACCACGCTATAAGAGTTCGAAGTCTTACCCTCAATTTTGATAATTGATTCATTTATATCTAATGAATTACTAACAAATTTAAGCCCTTAGATATAAGTGGGATTAACAGATAAGATTAATACTACAAACAAATTAATGTGGTGTAAAATTTTCATCGTACCCATATATATATATATATATATATATATATATATATATATATATATATATATATATATATATATATATATATAGGAAGATCCATGTGAAATTTATTTAATAATAAAACGTGTATTAAAATAATTGTATTATTAATATTTCTCTTCATATATATTAGATCACATGCATAGAGTTAAAATCAGAAAAAATACAGCTCCCTGATACCAAGAGGTGAAACTTAAAATAAAGGTGAAACTTAAAATAAACAAAAATCCTCTGGATCTAGATTCATAAGAAGAAGGTTAGCAAGCCAATCTGCGGTGCTTTTAAATGCAAGTCACATCTACTCATTGTAAAGGCATTTTTATTTTTATTTTTCCAAATAAAAATGGGCATAATTGAATAAGGATTTGGTCCAAACTTCGTAAATGGGTGAGTTCAAATCTCATTGATGGATGTGAGGATTTTATTGATGAATGATATATAATCTCTTCCAAAAAATTTTAAAGAAATTAAAAGGTCTTCCCTTCCCTCAATAGGATATTGGTATCTAATCTCATTTAAACTTTTTTTAATTATTATTTTTTTTGTTTTTTGGGAAAGACAAGTTTATCATAATTGATGAATGTTTTAAAAGAAAGATTATAAAATCACTAATCCAGTACTAAGCTAATTGGCATGAGAAAAAATGTTTATTTATTTATGTAATTTATTAGTTTAGAATAGTTTGTAATAAGTAAATTGATGTGCTTGTTTTGGCTCATATTCAGTGATCTTATTAGTTAAGCTCTTACATTCAACATATTTTTTAGTTTATATAAGATAATGGACTTAATTTAAGATTGTGATCAATTATTGGTTAAAATTAACTTGAAATATTCATAAATGAAGGATAGACACAGGACAAGTGCAAGTTTCAATATTTTTCTTGTAAGACAAATTCATATTTTAATCTCTACGAGTGCGAATCAAAATCGAGCGACCAAAAACTTTTCCCCACTGACCTGATCACCAAGTCTATTAATGTGCTTAATTGCCTTTTTGTATCCATTCTAAAAAGAGATTAATGAACAGTATGTCATTATCAATCATTCTGAAAAGACTGGCATTTCTTCAAATTCCTATCACTTAAGAAACAAATTCATTTTTTACCAAATTAAACATTTAAATATCCAAGGGAACCAATTCTCTCCCCAAAAAACCTTACATCCATTGGATCCATTATAATTTTATATACTTCGTTCAGTGCATTCACACTTTAGACGTCCATATCAAGATCAATGGATAAAATTTAACACTCGCCACCTAACAGTCTCCTTCCCTAATGCCCAAATGTCTTCATGGCCCAATTATAAAAAATTACAAGCCGAGAAGAATGATATGCATTAAAGAAAGGGTTTAGTGTGTGTCCTTTTAAAGGATGTAAATTATGTTCTTTTAGTAACTTACATAAAATCTGACCGGTCATACTTTGTGTAAATCTGAAAATTACTTTTTTTCACTTTACACGTCAGCAATATGACTGAGAATAGAGGGAAAAAAAAAAGTAATTTTTCAGATTTACATAAAGTATGACCGGTCATACTTTGTGTAAATCACCTAAAAGAACACAAGTTTGTGTCCTTTAAAATTATACTTCTTTTCCCTTAAAGAAAAAACATAAACATCAAGATGATAAATTTTTTGTATGAATTACTTGTCCAACTAACTAATAGTACATTATCTCCAAAAAAAAAATAGTACATGTCAACAATGATGAAATAAAATGTGAATGCACAGTGCCCAGCATGGTAGGTGAACAATACCTACATAGAGGTAAGTAGCACTGTTCCACGCCCAAAGGGATTCGACCCAGTTCCAATAGTCACCAACATTAATACCATGAAAATCTTCAAATGCAGCTTTCAGTAACATATATGCAACTGGAGGAAATCCAATAAAACCTAAAGCAAGGTTACAAGTGGCCCTTAGTAAGGTTCTCAAGCTTTGAGTATCAAGCTTCAATGGTCGAGCCATCAAACAAATTGGGACAATAAGTAAAGCCCCAATTTCTGCTGTAGCAAAGTTAATGACTGACATGAGAGACAAACCAATGAAAGCAGTTGATATAGTTACAGACTTTAAGCTAGCCCACTCGCTTTTCTCAGGTTGAGATGCAGCAGCTTCAAAAACTGGAGAACCCAATATCAAGTATAAAACTATGAGGCTAAAAGCTGATAGCAAACCCCACACTATAAAGTTTATTGTTGGCGTGGTAGTGGGTATTCGACATAAGAAATATGGGAGTAAGGAGACAACAGCACCCCATAAATGAAAGACCAAAACCTTTCTAGCCGAGTTCAGCCATTTCCAAGATTCACGGCTGACATCAACTTCAAATGCAGATGTGGCTTGGAGAGTGGATTTATTAGCATCAGCATGGAGAGATGCCGCAACTATTGGAAGTGGTGCAATAAGTAACGCAAATGGAATCATGTAAACTCCAACTGACACAAACTTACCAGGGGATGTCAAAAGATACAAAAAGAATGACTGATGAAGCTTCTCAAGAAGGTTGTTTATTGAGAGTATGACTCCTTCAATCAAACTGCAACAAGTAGGAAACACTTTGCTCACAATGATCAAACAAAGAGAGAAAGATCTTTTGACTATGCGCTATTGCGCTTTAATATAAAATACATAAAGAGTACTATGCAAGTTTAAAATATGTTAAAAGCTAAATAACATTCTATAGAAATAAAAGCTTTTCATGTTCACCATCACCAACACAACTCCCTCAATTGGTGAAAGAAACAAAAGGATATAAAATCACCACCCAATTAAATTTGTCATGTTAAAGATTTGAAGACACTAGTTTGGGATATAGGTGTTGCTTAAGTTGATGTTGATGATGTAAAGGTTTCAAGAATTTTCTTTATCAAACAATTTATAAAAATATTAGATGAATAGAGGCAATAAGAATCGAACTCTAGACCACTTGGTCATAGGCTATGATATCATGTCAAGTAACCAACTCTCTCAAAAATCACTACACGGTTTTTTTTAATAAAAATACTGTTTTGGAGTTTCTTCAACTTTCCTAGTGTCAAATAATTATCCAGACTTCTCTCACTTTTTTTTTATTTCTAAAAACAAGTACAAGATATATATAACTTCATACAATTTCTTGATAGTAAATGGCAAACATGAACAAAAGGACGTCACCATATACTTAAGATTTAGAAATTGTAAAAACTTCTACAATGATTCATCGATGCCAGCCATTTATTCCTTGATTGTTACAAATACAACTCATATGAGTGATACATACCTTCCACCCAGGAGAATAAATTCATTACGCCTGATCATTTTATTAGTAAGAGAAACTTTTGGTGAAATTTCCAGAGTGATTGCATCAACTTGATAATCACGGAAGGCACCATGAGGACCGGTAGGAACACCCATACCCTGAGAGGAATAATACACAGATAAGAAAATATTTATGAAGCAGTCACAGAATAATATAATAAACGGTGGGTAAAAGTTAAAAACCTGGTAATACAATGAACTTGCCAGTGTAGCAGTGCCCTCAACATACTCAGTAGCAGGAATACCAAATTTCCACTGAGGATTTAAGCTTCTAGCGATTTTTCCCAGAGATTCAAATACAACACCCAAAGTATTGAGCCACCTGGAGCCAATTAGAGACCCCAACTTCTTCAATTTTATCCGCAAACCTTGTTTATGCACTGCTATATAATTTACAACATTGATGAGGTCGAGGTTTGGCATCTGCCCATTGGACGCCTCAGCATAAACATTAAGACTGTCTTCTAAATGGTTAGCTTGCTCTGCAACTTTAATTACAAGAGCTGCAGCCATAGTTCCAGCACGTCTAAAACCACCATATAACTTTCTATCCAAATAAAGATTCTGTCCAAATTCATTAATAGTGTTGTTCTCATTACATGTTTCACTATTACCTATGTCAACTCCATAGAAAACAGGGGCATGATATTCTCTTAGCCAAGCAGCCACCGCAGAATATTCTCCATATTGTGAATCAGCCACAAGCCATATGATATCCTTTGCCAGCCAAGTAACCCGTGAAAGCAGTGAGAATACCGAGTACGCAATGCCCAAAGACAAAGCTTCCCCCGGATCAATTTTCTTTGGATTGTAAGGCGTTACCAAGACAATAGCTTCCTTGCCATCCCCTCTTGGCGCTCTAATAATTCCAAAAGTATTGATTCCGAGAGATGAACAACTTGTATTTTTTGAGATTATACCTGAATCAGGACTAGTAAAAAAGTGCAGTGGATTGAACTGATCCAATTGAGGGTAGAACTTGTGATAAGCAACTTCAGCATCCAAGCCTGACATATATTGTGCAATGAGTTCTTGACTTTCACTGCATTGAAACACAGGGAAAATATTTTACTTCTTTTTCTTCTAAACTCATGAAATCTCTTTTGATATTAATTGGATGGAAATAACAACATGGAAGGAAAGTTGCATAAATAGAAAAATATTTTCAGTACTTCCAGAGCACTTAGTGCTACATCCACTAAAATTAGAAAGAGATTATTCATTTAAGGGAAAAACATTTCTGCAGTTGCTGTAGAAAAATTTATCTGCCACGGAGATGGATCCCCTGATGTGTAATTTAAATGATCATGTCATGTAGGAGGATCTTAACCATTAATAACTAAATCAACAGTGATGATTGTGTAACTTCTTATCGTTATATTTTTTTTCTCTCCTCCCTTATCACCATTCATTCACTCATGTATGGTTATGATCGTCCATGGTCATGTTAATTAGCACGTGAGAGAATCCACTCCCATCTGCCACACACTATGTACTACGGGGAGTACAATTACATAGTGTAACTCTTAAAATGAACTCTGTTTTTGTTTAGATTTCAAGAGTTACACTATGCACTCTCAGAATACATAGTCTGTGTGTGGCAGACAACTTTTTTTTTTTTTTTTTTGTAATTGCAGAAAAGTTAAACCCTCCATTTAAATGCATTTACTCCACTCACTTTTTTATTTCTAATTTTAGTAAGGAAATATGTAATAAGGAGTACTCAAAATTTTACTGTCATAAATAGGTAGTGGGAGAACAAAGAAGTTATGCATATATAAGAACATGAAGAAAATAAATTAGAAATTGCATAACTGAATGTTCAAAGTATTAATATAAATTTAGAACCAATTCAACTAAAAAGATTAGTTCAGTTCATGACTATCATCATTCACAGTGATAATAAAAAATATAAAAATATAAAAATTTCCATTTTCCACTGAACTCGAAATCAGTTAAGCGTTGATGAATTTAAAGAGAGGGTAACATGTAAAGTAAAATGATAAAAAAAAAATTGAAAATGCAAAGGAAGTTAGTTACATGGATGAGCCTTTGGATCTGAACTCGAAATCAGTTAAGTCGTTGATGAATTTAATTGCATCTGAGACATCGTGAGAAGAGAGCATGTTTTTACCGAGAGAGCAGAACCTGCAAAACGAAGTCTATTATATAACTTAAAAAAAAAAAAAAATAAAACAGATAAAAGTTAGTCATTTATGAGAGAGAATCATGAAACTGAAAAAGGGGGAAAAGGAAAGGTTAGGTAGGATAGTAATTTGGACCTGGCATGAGGGCATTTTCGGAAACGTAGATGATCTTGGCGAGGACAGGGAGAAGAAGAAGAGCCACGATCCCTGAAATGAAACAAACGACACTGCGAAGAGGATCGTTTTATCAAAACCAAATCAATCAACACAAATAAAAAGAAGAAGTTAGAGAGAGAGAGTTTACCTGACGAAAGTGCTGTGAGAGATAAGAAAGAGCCCTAACCGCACGATTGGGCGTGTTCTGAGTTTAGCTCTATTGTTATCACTATCGCTATCAGCCATGCCTTTACTTTACTTCAGATTCAGAAAATCAGAGTGCTCATTCAAGTTCAACGCGAACAAAGAGAACAAGAGTGTGTTGAGTTGAGGTTACTCTTGAGATTGGATACAGAGAGTTGTTTTCTCTTTCTGATATCGAAACTTCATCAGATTTGTAGGTCGAAATTTTCCTTCTTCTTCTTCGATTTGTGATCTTTTGTTCTTTTTCTTTTTCTTTTTTCTGATATCGAAACTTGATCGGAAGAATTTCACGGCGTTTTTTTGTATTTTGCCGGCTCGAACGGAATTAATTATAACAAAAAAAAATGTATTATTCTGTTTGAGAAAAAGTAATAGTTTTAACAAGGTAATTTGAAATATTTAAATAGAAAAATGTATATATATATCAAAAAAAAAATTTCTCTTTAGAAAAATATTTTAGAGATAGTTAATTTTTGTTAAAAAAAATTTAATGATTATAATTTATTTATAATTAATAATTACCTTAATACCATCTCTTTGCTTTGACAACTACTTAAACAAATCTTAATAATTGTTCTAATTTATTTGAAATTAGTTAAAATTTAGTTGTAAGTAAAAGAGGTATAAATATAATTTCCCTCATATTTAAAGGAAGAGAGATATTCTTATTACCAAATTTTTTCACTACCAATTTACTACCTATTTAATCACCATTGGATCAACATTTTCTCTCTCTTAATAAATTTTTTAGCATTCTCTCTCTTTGATCCAATGATGATTAGATTGGTAGTGGAAAATTTTGATAGTCAAAATATTCCCTCTCTCTTATATTTAAAACGTAAATTAGTTTTAAGAACACATGTTTAACTAGACTTTTATATAAGATTAAGAGAAATTCCGAATATAAATTTGTGAATAAGATTATATTTATAAATTTTTTACTTACAAATTATACCATCTATTATGAATAGTACGTATTATTTGAATATATATTACATGTAAAATATATTGTAATGTGTCAAAATTTATAAATATACAACACGATATTTAATCGACTATATTTCGTGTCATGAACATTCTGACTTTTGACCATTTAGTCGACTATATCTTCACCTTAGTCAATTAAATTGGGGCAGATTGGTCGATAGTTATGCATGAGGGGCAAATTGATTATTAATTAATTAATGAGAGATAAAAAATGAGTCACATATAATTATATTCTTGCAACTTTCATTTTTTTATTCAAGAGAACAATTCATACGACTTCACTTTTTATATAATGTCATAATTGCTAACCAATTGTTAAAAAGTGAAATTAAAGTTTATACGACCTAAATTTTGGCCTTGTAATTGTATAGAGTCTACTATTTAGCTGTAAAAAACAACCTTATCGCGCTTCAAGTCTCTCTTTTCTTTGTATGTGATGATCTATATTTCTCTCTATTATCTTTTGAAAATATTATTCAACTTTGGAATTATAAAATTTCAATCTTCATTGCTAGCTATTTGACTGTTTGGGCTGTGCTCAAGGGATAGTAGTAGCAAAAGATTAAGGAGGAAGTGTGTAGTAATTGAGGAACAATTAACCACTTAGAGAGCAGATCCACCCAAGTTGTGTAAGCGTACACATAACGTAATATAGGGTTTCATATTAGTCCCAGATTATCTCCTCAAGGAACAATTTTACAATTTTAAAAATAACGTTTAAAAGAAATGTAAGTGAGAAAACAAAGATTAATAACAATTAGAAGGTAAAAAAACATTTGTCTCGAGGAGCCAAATTGTTCTCATTTTATGGTTTCACCAAAGAGAACTTGTCACCAGCTATTTGAACAAAGTCAAACAATTTTGCAATGATTAAGCACTGGGTTTTCCCTTTTTAAACTTATTTGAAAATACCTCGAAAAAGATCAAAGAAGGCTGAAAATGAAACTACTATTTGTTGACTAAAGAGATCAAAAGCAGCAGTTGTCATCAAGATCTTTAGGAGCAATATAGAAACAGAAAATAAACATAGCTAGTTGTGAAATATTTTTAGTTTCGAGTGATTAACAAAAGAAAATTTATAAAAGTCTTAGTTCAAGAGTAAAGAAACGTAGTCTTTAGGATTGGTATTTTCACCCCTTGTTTGTTCCTACAATGACATATGAATTCAGAAATAAAATATGCTCCCACAGTAATTATGGATGTGAAGACAGATTCCTCTATCTACATGTTTTCTGCTCCTTAAGTAAATTGAAGTAAAGAGGTCTCATGAGCTCCAAATCACTTGAAGAGTCTTAAATTGAAACTTAAGGGAGATTATCTTTATCTCTTTCGAAGAAATATGGCTGAAGGATCACTAGCAAAAGTGATCTATACATAACAATACTCTCTGTCTGGTTATTCCAATAGCTCAGAGCAAAAAACCCTAAAACTTCTAATATTGCTCCACATTGTCTTGTGAGGATTTGATTGACCCGGTGGTCCCAGGATGAGGTTGCAAATGTGCTCCCTTAGTTTTTTGTGACTTTTTGGGTCATCTGTAAAATTCAATTTTATGAAACTACATGAAAATAATAAAGCATTAGTTCAAGTTTTTCAATCCACTTGCCCCACCACGCCAAATTCACAGCCCTCCGTAGACTGCTTTCTATTAGTGAGATATAGTAAAATGGTTCACTTACCTGAGCTTTTAGGTAAGATGGTTTCTTTTCATAGTATCAGAGATTCCATGACCATAAAATCATTAGTTCGATACTGACTGTCCTCACTTTCTAATGGAATACTTGATAGTTTACAAAGTCAAAATGTAAAGATAATTACTACGAGTTTGAGGAAATTATATTAATTTTTTATTAATATTGTTGCTTTTTTATTATTTTTTAGTAACTTTTTTTGGATGTTAAATTTTTTTTTTTTTTTTTTTTTTTTTTTTTTTTAGTAACTTTTATAACTTTGATTATTATTTTTTAAAAATTCATATAATTTTTTAAAATCTTGCAAATTCATATTATCATTTATAATCTTACAAATTTCATTAAAATCTTTTAAAATTCAATATGTTCAAATATTGATTGTAAATAATTTTTTTTGGTAAAATAAATCTTTTAAATTTCTGTTGAATTACTTTTTTCATGTTAATGTTATTTAAATTGCTTATCATCATATTAAATATATAAATATTGACAATTAATTTAAAATGGGTATGATTAACTTAAAAATAATAAATTTTACATCAAATCTTATCCATTAATTTATGTGAATCTAACTATTATGATGGAAATGAATTGATAGGTTAAGACATATAACCCAACATATAACAGGTTACACGGGTTGACGAGACTAATAGAAACTCATATTTTGACATCTAAATATACAATCTCCTAAATACACAGCTAACATGACGGGTCAAACCCATTTTATCATTTCACGTCAAGGTAAACACATTTTTTAATGAACAAATTCCACACCATTTATACACAGATTGAGTATTGAAGTCTTTCCACTTCTTGCTCACCAAAACTACAAACTACATCCAATTTCATGCTCAAATGTGACTTCAAATAGGGTTTTGGACAAACCAAATCCTATAACCATAATATTTTCTTCATAAAAAAATAAAATAAGGGATAGATTATTTTACCTATCATTTTTTTTCTTACTTTTATCTACCACTTTCCAATATCGTTAGATCAAAATCTTAATTAACATTTATCTATCTTTAAATTCTTATCTAATGGTATTGGAAAGTGGTAGACAAAAAAATAGTAAATAGAATAACCTATCCCTTGGGGTAGATTTGTTGGAAATCGACAACACAAATCGAAAACAGAAAAGAAAAAGAGAGAATAGACACAACGATTTACACTAATTCACCCAATTTAGGCGACATTCAGCTTGTCTGTACTATATTCTCCTCACCTCCACTCGTTACAAGTCATCGCCACTCATTACAAGTCACTCGGTTTACAAGGAAAATATAAATAAGTTTAGAAAACGCTAACAACACCTATTCATGAGCCCAAGCTCAAAATGCTAAGAAAATTACAATAGAACAGAGGCTCATAACAATACCTAGCCTCTACAAGCCTAGGGGCGCTGCCCCCGGACTCCCGGGTCGGCTCCCCGGACCCCGCCCGCTCACCTGGAGTGGAACCTCAATTGCCTTTCTACTGACCCCGACAACTAAGGCCATCATAACATGCAAAGTTTGAGCCAAACCCAACAATATTATTCTACTATTCTTTAAAATTTTGGAAATCTAAAATTATTTAATAATTTTTGCACTGTGTACATAGGAACTGTTATGAAGATTATGATAATAGATTTTTGGGATTTGATTTTCTTAGGTCGCATGAGAATTCAATTATTATATTGTGACTGAACTAGTGGGGGGTCCCATATTTATTAAAAAAAACTTTGCAGACAAATTGAAGAATCACTAATACGAGAGTCATTCTTATATAACATGAGAAAATATTTTTCCTAAATTTTTATTCACGATAAGTATAATCATTCTTAAATAATAAAATAAGAGTGGAATCTCGATGTGTCAAAAGACATTACTTTCCAATTCCTAAAAAAGAAGACATTACTTTCTAATTTTTTATTTATTAAGACACTACTTTCTTTTTTGAACGTTACTTTTTGGTGAGAAAAGATATTTCTTTCCATGAGTCAGTGCGCGAGTGTGTTCCACTGCTTCTCACTCTTCTGTCTCTTTCGCAGTTCCCCAAAACCCTAAACCCTGAAACTCAACAAACTTCAACTCTGTGCTCAACTCAACTCAACTCAACTCAACTCAACGCAATGCAAAATCTCTTTCTCTGAAGGAACTAGAGATGCCGAACGTGAACTTGTTGATGAGTTTTCTGGTGGTGGTGTTCGTGGCGGTGGCGGTGGCGGGAGGTGCATGGGTTGATCAGATTCCATCGTCGCATGCAGCTTCTGGTCCTCACATTGCAGATGTTAACTTACTCTTGCCACCAAAAATGACCTTCCCTGTGGAGTATAGGCTTCAAGGAAGTGACGGTTGCTTCAAATGGTTATCACCTTCTATTTTCTGATCTCGCTTAAGTTGCTTCAAGTTAACTGAATCTCATTTCAATTGAGCTGCTTGCATGATATTTGTTTTTAAATAGTTATTAATAAAATCAAAAGCATGAGGAAGTTTGAATTGTTTATTCTTCTTAACAAGTGAATTCCTGAGTTCCTTGATTCATTTTGGTTGTAGTTTCTTGTTATTGAGTTGATCGTGGTGTTTTTGTGATTTTTTTTTTTTTTTTAAATAATGCGTTTGTTAGGTCATGGGATCATCATGATATTCTGTCTGTTTTGCCTGAGTATAATTCAAGTAGCAAGTGCTCCACTAGTGCAAGGGTGCGATCGATTGCCCCTTATAGTGGTAGGAAGGAGACTGCGGTTTATGCCGCTGATGTGCAAACTGGAATTGTTATTCGCTGCAAAGTCTTCATTGACAACATATCAAGAATCCAGATATTTCATAATTCTATTAAGCTTGATTTAGATGGGCTTGCTACACTCCGTGTCCGCGCCTTTGACAGTGAAGGTAAGGTGTTCACGAAATCTTACTGACTTTGTACTTATCTTGGGATTCTTGTACTTTAGACTTTGAAACTCATGCACCATTATGGAAATTTTCAACGTGGTTGAATTTTGCTATTTTGTTGTATCCTATTTCTTTCCCCTGCAAATATGCTTTCTTTACCATCTTTTCTTTTCTATTGAAAACTTAAACATTGCCTTTTGTAAACAAAAGAAGGCATCTCATTAACAGGATTGGCATGAGAAATGCTGTGGGGCTTATTTTGCTCTGATTGTCTTTTGATCCTGCTAGACATAGCAGTCGACTATTCATCATTTGTTTATTTATGTATTAGATATAATTATTTCTAGCTTAAAGTTTTCTACTAATTTTCCATTTTATCCTTTTTTCCTCCTTAATTGAGTTTTGATTGATGGAGCTGAATGTTGGCCAGCACATAGGCAATATGAGTATAAAATGAGAGTAGCAGAGATGAGGATGTTAAGGTGGATGTGTGGTTATACGAGGATGGAAAAGATAAAAAATGAAGATATTCGACGAAAGGTAGGAGTACTACCGGTGGCTGAAAAGATGATAGAACATAGATTGAGGTGGTTTGGGCACGTAATGAGAAAGCCCTGGATGCTCCCGTAAGAACAAAAGTTTGTTACCAAGAGCTCAACACAAAGAAAGGTAGAGGTAGATCGAAACTTACTTGGGGAAGGTAGTAAAACAAGATTTTATGGAATGAGATATAGATTGGCGGACGGTGTGCCTTAGAACGGAACGGAGAAAAGCTATAAGCATGGTGGAGGGTTAGACCTGTTGTTATTCCTATGTTCCAGATGATCCCTTTTTAGTCTTTTTCCTCTTCATTTCCCCTCTTATTCTTTTCCCCTCTTATTCTTTTCCCCTCCTATTATTACTTATATATATATATATATATATATATTACTAATTTTTTTTTTATCTTTTATCTTTTTTCAACCTTTTCGTATTTTTCATTTGGGTTCATCTACCACCGACCCCAATTAATTTGGGATGAAGTTGTAGTTGATGTTGTTGATGTTGAATTGAGTTTTGATCAGATTGGAAATATTTATTAAACTTCTCTGTTGTGCTGCAGAAAACGTATTTTCCTCAATAGTTGGCTTACAGTTTATGTGGAACCTTACGCCTGAAGCTAATGGTTTGCCTCATCACCTTGTTAATGTTCCTCTAAAGGATTCTCCCCTTAGTGATTGTGGAGGACTCTGCGGTGATTTAGATACACAAATAAAACTTGAAGACAATGTAAGTCTGCTACTAGCTGGTTTAAATGAGTTAAGCCACTGTGTTATAACTTATAATGCCTATTATATTATATTTAACCTTTTTTCCTGGTCCTATTTTGCAGGGTGTATTTTCAGATCTGTATGTAGTAAAGGGAATTGAGATTGGCCATGAGATTGTGTCAGTGCATTTGCTGGAGCCACATTTTAAGAATTTGGCTGATGAGATTGTTCTCACTGTAGCTGAAGCTATGTCACTTGATCCACCCTCACCAGTCTTTGTCCTTGTTGATGCAGTCATTCCCTATACCCTTAAAGTCATCCGTGGAAATGTTCCTCAAGGTTTTCTTAAGTTGCTTTCTTTACATTTAAATCCCTGTGGTGGTCTTTTAAAGTTGTAAATCCTTTATTTTATTGATTATGCCATCGAATTGTATAACTGGCTGGCAGGAATACATTTGACTTTTTATAGATGTGGACTCTTTGTTTTTTGTATATTTTAGAAGAATTCTCGTCCTCCTTATCTGCACTCTTCTTTTAATGAATTCTTCTAATTTGCAACCCTTTTCCTTGAAATTTTACTCCAACATCTTTTGGATGGCTAAGTCTCTGCTTGAGGTTAAGGCTTTTGCTTGGACTGCATTTCACAATTTGTTTAATACCAATGACTCAATGAGTGGTTATAGGTGTGTTGGCCTGATAAGGCCCACAATTCTGACATTTGTGTTCTGGGCCCCAAGAGTTTTGAATCAAATCATAATCTGTTGCTTCATTTATAGGCAGCTTGGAAGTTGTTTTTTCCTATTGGGTTTAGAGGTTTTGGGTGTAGAAAGGAGAGTAAAGTGCTTTGGAATTGTGCTCTTTTTCTGGAGTGTAGTTGATTTAGCTGGGTTGACTTTGGAATTAGCTGGAGATTTGTTCCTCCTCATCTTTTGGGGGATAGCCTTGCTTCCTTAGCTTTATTCTTGGATTCAGCTCATGAGTTTCCAAACAGGGTTTCTTGTCTGTTTTGCAAATAGAAAACTGTTTTCTTCTTTTAGCTGTTGTTTTTATTTCTTTGTTGATTCTCTGTTTTATGAGGTTTCTTAATCCTCCTGCACTGTATTCCTTTTCACTATGAGTTCTTTTTCTGTCTAAAACAGAATACTGTAATGACATTCATTTTCTGGTAATGTGGAAAAGAAAATATAAAAGCATATTTATTTTATGGGATATTTACATTACTTTATTAACTTTGGGAGGCCAGTCAACTATCTTACCCAACATTCTACACAAATGCCCAAAGAACAGAAGAATCACGATGAATTTCCACTAAACTACTTTTATGATATACAAATTTATTCTTTTCTGCTTCGGTTTTATCAAATACTGTCACAATTTGGGATCTTTGAAGGGCCTCCTTGGATATATCCTTCTAATTTGGAGATCTTTTTTCCTACCTGCTGTTGATGTTATTTTATTTTTTTTGGGTGTAAAAGGGAATAAGGGGCTTAAGAAATTTGCACTTTTGGCTGTTTCTTGGTGTATTTGAATGGAGCAATGAGCAAAATGTGAGAACTTTGTCTGTTATGCAGAGGGACTGATTTGCTTGTTTGGGCTTATTCTCTTCTTTCACTGATGCTGTCTTCTCCATTTTAGGAGGATTCCTGATCCTCATTTCTGATCCTCCATCTTTGCATTTTTTTGTTTTCTTCTCTTATATGAAAAAAATTAATGTTACAACTAGCTAGTACCATATGGCAATCAGTAAGCCCATTACTTGTCTTTTCTCTCTGTACCGATCAATGGTTGAAGCTAGCTGTACTGCGAAAATTTCTGATTGGGTATTGTTTTCTTGTTTTTGAAAGTTTAGACAAGTATTTGTGATCTATTCCTTCATACTAATGGCTTTTATATAGTTGTTCCTATTATGCTGGAGGTCAGCATATTATCAACAATCTTACCAATATTTTTCTTTGGCATTTGTAGTGGTCACTTTACCTTCACCACATCATCACTGGTCTGTCTCAAATGCTTCGGTTGGTCAGGTTGACTCAAGGACGGGGTTAGCATATGCAAGGAACTTGGGGATGACAGCTATCATTGTTGAAGATACAAGGGTTGCTGGCCATGTACAAGTGTCTTCACTTAATGTGGTCCTACCAGCTTCTTTATGTTTATACATAGCACCTTTATCTAATTCTGGTGATCCTGTGGAAGCAACAAAATCTATTCCTCTAATGGCGCGTTGGTATGTTGTATCTGGCCATCAATATCTTATCCAGATAAAAGTTTTTGCACATGATCATGATACTCAAGAGATTTATATTACAAAGGTAGCTTGCATTATTCTACTTTGACTATTTTAATGACAACAATGGCAAAACATGCTTTTATTGACTGCTTAAATTGCCTTCTCTTATCTGGATCTACCCTATCTATTTTAAATGTCCCAATTCCAAGGAAATTTTTTTCTTAATGTTTCAGATAGCATTTGTCTGCATAATGAATTATACTATTTTTACTTTTTCCTCCTAAAGTTTGCCCTTTTTTTTGAAAATAAAAGACAATTGACTTGCAAAATGAAAAAGGATGCTAGAAACAGCTTATCTAGAATACTTCGGTGGTATGCTTTTCCTTGGATTTATATTGTTTTTCTGTTAATGATCTATATGACAATGGGTCCTCTCCAGATCATAGTTGTCAACCTACTGATCTCTATGACAGTTAACAAGTGCAGATGAGAGGAACTATTGTGTATTATGCATGATATGCATTTAGGATCTTTTCCTATCAGCTCGTGGTAAATGGTAATCCACCATGCAGGAACCAGATAAAGTAATCCATCTCTAATGGTGTGTGAAAATTCCTTGAAGGAACTCCTTTGGATGTACAGAAATCCTACTAATTGAAATTCCAACAAACATTTATCCTCTATTTTTCAACATGATCTCCTCATCTTAGAAACTCTTATGCTTTTCTCCAGCTGATTGCTTCACATCAAACAAATGGACCAAGCAAATATGATGCAATTGGTGCATCTGGCAGTGCAAACCATGGACATAAATGAACACAAAGGAAACCAAAAGAAATGATTGACTTACTGTTTGCCAAATAACATAGTCAATGGCCATTGCATAGACATCCAAGGATAACAGAATAACTCAAAAAAAAGAAAAATCAAATTTTCTCTGCTTCTTTATTAATTAATTATCCATTATGTACTGATGTGACTAGTCAGCCCTAAAGTCTCCTGAAACACTTAAGAATTCAGCCATAACCATGCATGCAAGTAATCCCACCGTTTTGGCCTAATATACCACTCGGTTACTACCTGAACCAATGAGTTCTAAAACTGCTCTTTTTTTTTTTTGTTGTTGTATGAAAAGTTTAGGGGTGGAAGGAAGCCCCATTCCAAGGTCAGGGTATGCCACAAGCCTTAACAAGGGCTTGTGACGATGCTTACAGATGACAATCCAACAAAGACGGCTAGTCGGAAGAGAACCTAAGTCCTTTTTGTCAATGTTTTTTATCATATTAGTTGAGTCAACCCTAATTGGCTTAGACAATATATTTTAAGGAGGACAATGCTGTCTTTTTATTTTCAAAGAAATTGCCCTGTCCTTCTCTTTCAATATTATCCAGGACTTGTTTTCTAATCCTTACACCATAATAGGTCTAGCATTGCTAGTGAAATAACTTCACTATCAAGAGCATGACTCAAATTCGGCAATTTAAGTCTTCCATATTCAAATGTTAGGACATATCTTCATATTTATGTATCCACGTAATGAAATGTGGTAATGGCATTTTTTGATATTTTCATTTTACATTGTTAGCCTTATTTCTGTTTTATTTCTCAAGTATACATCAGTAGTGGGAATTGTGTTTGTAATCAGTCTCTTTCCTCTCTTATATGAATTGGTTGTGTTTCTCTTTTGATAGTTTTCCACTTACAACATTTGTCATCGCATTGCAGAATGATGATGTTAAGGTTTATGATAACCAGTCTGATTACTGGAAAACATTTTGGGTTTCAAATGATATTGCTGTTAAACATGGCTGGAGGAATTCTAAAATCTTGAAAGCTTATTCACCAGGAATCGGAAAATTGACAGCTTCTCTGAGCTATCCTGTTGGGGAAGATGACAAAAAGGAGGTGATCATTGTTTCTTCGATGTTTTCTGCTAGAAAGCATCTTTCTCTTTGATTCCTCTCTCCTCAATTATTTGCAGTCTCTTTTACTTGATTCACCTCATGTTGCTTTGTGGTTATTGCATATTTCTTCTTTGTTTGGGGGTGGAGAGATGCTGTGTTTTTTTGTAGTCTCAGGAACATTCTAGTATCTTTTATCAGATGTCACTTTCTTTGTTGAACCTTGCAGATTATCAAAGTTGTGCAAGAAGTCATGGTTTGTGATCAAATAAAGTTCACCTTGGGCAATGAAAGTGGAATCATCTTACTGCCCTGGGCTCCTGGCGTTTATCAGGAGGTGGAATTAAAGGCTATAGGAGGTTGGAGGCCTTTTCTATCCGCTCCAATCTGAAGTAACTAGTTTATTTCTGATATTTTTTCTTGTACTTTGGATCCCACTATGTGCTGTAGGTTGTGCAAAAGCAGCGAGTGACTACAAATGGTTGTCTTCAGACACATCTACTGTATCTGTGTCAGCTTTTGGTATTGTCCAGGCAAAAAAGCCTGGTAAAGCTACTATTAAAGTGTTATCTCTATATGACTCTCTTAATTATGATGAGGTAATGTTAAGGAAAATTTATACTTTTATTTGTTCACACCAAATATCTATTGTAAATTTGATCATGTTTGGTTCCTTAAGCCCAAATCTAGCATCATTGCTTTGCATCTATTCCTATGATATATAATATGGTGTTTGAATGTAAGAACAATTTTTCGTGAGGAGTGGTAATATGCACGTGTTTAGCATATTTGCTGGGCCTGTAATACATACTGTACTTATATTGTACTTCACATGTATTAAATCTTCTTTGTTCACGTGTGCTTCCCATTACACTTCATTTCTTCCTTGTCTCTCTCTTTATTCCTTTCTAAATGGTATCTATAGGTTGATTCTAACCCAGGTTAGCAGCCTGAATATTGCTTATCTGTTCCAAAAAAATAATTAAATAAAATCGATTAGCTGAATTTTCTGTCTCATTTCGGTTGATCCCATCTCTCTCGGTGGTTTATCCCTTCCCTTGTTCTTTTGAGGCATTGTTAGTTCTGCTTTGTGGAGACTGATGTTTGATTGCTAGTCACACACATGCTTCAGGTTGCAATCTGGAGAGTTGCAGAAAGGATTGCCGGTGGCCTAGGCATTCACATGTCAGGTTTGGGGGGGGGGGGGGTTGATTTTGGCTGTTTTTGAATGGTTTGTTATCTTGTGTTTAGGGAGCTGGGTTGTTATTTCAGTGGTCCTTCCAGGTTGTCCAAAGTTTTCCTTTGTTGTTGACCATAGGGTTTCTGTGTAGACTTGAAACTAGAATTCATCTCTTTGGAGGGTTTGTTTCATCCATTGTTTCAACTTTGAAGTATGGCAAATGAACAGGTCAAGAATCAACTTGGAGTCAACCAAGGTGAGATTGGGCAAGCCAGAGATGGGTTATAAGCCAATGATTGATTTTGAAGTCGTTTATACTTCTGAGGGTTTCTGATGTAGTTTGATGGGATCCACTATTAAAACGGTTGTTCCTCAATCATGCAGTCGGTATTTGTTCTGCTACTATGTCCCAAATGTCCTGTTTGTACCTTGTAGCCACTTTATTGGCTTCAACAAGTTCCTTGGATGCTGATCTGATTTCAGACAACAATGAGACGTCATGATTGTTAGAGATGTAATATAAAATCACTCTTGTTTTATCACCTGATAGCTTAGAGCCTTAGACTTTTGGGATAGTGGGTCCATTATATGATATCAGAGCTTCTATGACCAAGTGGTCTAGAGTTCAATTCTTGTCACTCCCATTCTTCAAATAAAAAAGCGGGAATTTGTGCATAAGGTAGGTGGGCCTATATAATACCCACGTTTTGAGCCCTATGGACTCTTGTGTAGTGTGGTGGGATTGAAAAAAGGGGTGGAGGGGCGTGTTAAAGATATAAATTTAAACCATTTATGTGTGTTCATCTAAAGATTAAGCTTTTAAAATAGTTGGTTCGTGACAATGATTTATGATACATCTGTTTTTTTTCCTCTTCATTGAATAATATCATAGAGGTTTGATTGTGCTATCACAAAGACATTAGTGAGTTTTTTCTGTAAAAGAAGGGAAAGGAGGAATCAGAATGCAAAGAGACTGGTTTAATTTCAGATGATAGTGGGATGTTTTCTTATTATAAAATGTTCTGAGGTGTTTTCTGACTACACTCTTTGTGCCACTTGTCTGTTTTCTATCCATGCATAGCATGTACATTAATTTTATTTCAAATTGTTTTGGATCTTATTTTGTAATTTGTATTTTCTTATAGGTCCTTGTTGAAGTCTCCATCCCATCCTCTATGGTTATGCTTCACTATTTTCCTGTAGAAGCTGTTGTTGGATCACATCTTCAAGCTGCTGTGACACTGAAAGCAGTAAATGGTGACACCATATTCGACGATATTGAAAAGTTTCTTTTCCATTTTACTGCTTAACATTTTTTCTTATGTTGATGTGTCATGTGCAGGTGCCTTTTTCTATAGATGTGATGCCTTTAATTCTTTGATAAAGTGGAAAGCTGGAAGTGAATCTTTTGTAATTGTCAATGCAACTCAGGAGTTGTCATACTTGGAAACAGTGCCAAATACTCAGCTCCCTTCATTAGCTGATGTCTTTCCCTGTTCTTGGACATATATACATGCTTCTAGTCCTGGTCAAGCTGTGATCCATGCCATACTTTCTAAAGAATATCACCCAGACAGTCATGGCCCTGTTGTCTTAAAAGCATCTTTACATGTTGCGGCATATCTGCCCCTTATAGTATATCAGGCAGGTGAAGGAAACCAATTTGGTGGTTACTGGCTTGACTTGGCTCAAGCAGAAAGTAATAAGCAATCACATAGCCTAAAGGAGTTATATCTTGTCCCTGGGACAAATTTAGACATATTACTTGCTGGTGGACCTGAAAAGTGGGACAAAGGTGTTGATTTCATTGAAACTGTGGAAGTTTTGGATGAAGAGAATGCTCTGGCTAAAGATGGAGTTCTCGTGCATCAGGTATCTGGAAGCTACAGGAGTTTGTATGGAGTTTTATGTCAAACACTGGGAACCTTTGTAAGTTGAAGTATTTGTTTCTTGGTAGAATGTTTCCTATTATATTTATGATGACATAGAAATTGGAAAATAACAATCTTTTCTTGTTTCAAATGACTCAGAAACTTCTTTTCAGACGTGGAAACTTAGTTGGGGATGACCATCCTCTGCCTTCAGTA
Organism: Gastrolobium villosum; assembly: GCA_032173675.1. NCBI lineage: Eukaryota > Viridiplantae > Streptophyta > Magnoliopsida > Fabales > Fabaceae > Gastrolobium > Gastrolobium villosum. The sequence continues at coordinate 53,418 of JAVKPL010000581.1, forward strand.
GCTGAGGCTTGGCTGTCAGTTATGTGTAGCATTCCTTCTTCTATTGTACTCATAGCCGATGAACCGGGTAATCATTATTTCGCACAGTTTTAGTCATGGACATCATAATTTTTCAGATCTTCTATCTCTAAAGTGAATTGTGCTTTCCAGTGAATGAACGCGAAATTATTAGAGCGGCGGCTCAAGCTGAACGTAGTTCAGGCCGACTTCGCGATGCCCCAGTTACCGTGGCAAATGGGCGTGCTATTCGGATTTCTGCAGCTGGTATAAGTGATTCTGGAGAAGCTTTTGCAAACTCATCTTCTCTCAGTTTGAGGTGGGAACTTAGCAGTTGCGATGGACTAGCATATTGGCATTATGCTTCTGATATTGCGAAGTCAGACAATTGGGAGAGATTTTTGGTCTTGCAAAATGAATCAGGATTGGTACTGAAAGATTTCTAACAATTTCTCGTTTTATTTACTGTTTGGCCTTATTACAACTTTTGTCAACCAGTAATTTAATAACTGGTGTTGCATGTGAAAACTTGTCCCAGAAACTAATTTATTTTGGCTTGCCTTTGAACATTATTCTTTTTATATATGCCCTACTTTACGTAGTACTAATAACGTTACTGTATTAGTATTTAAATTTTTATAACTTGTGATCTGTAAATCAATACTTCATAGTTTGATTTTTGTTATTTATTATAGAGATAGTTATGGGATAGTATTTTTGTTATCCGGTTAGTTATTATTTACTTTTAATTGGCTTAAAGATTTTTCTTCTTAACTTTATAGAGATTGCTTCTGACAAGGATTTCTTCTATAAATTGTTTTATAATGCTTTTATGTTTTTCTATAAGCTTCGTTGATTTTTTATGTTTGCTAATTCAGATGCTTATATCTAATAAAGTTACTCCCCATTAAACCCCGACTGACCCCTAAACTCGCTAGTTGGGGTTTAATGTGGAGTGATTTTATTAGATATAAGCTTTTGAAATTAGCTTACATAAAAGTAGTCATTGTTTTAAAGTTTGCAAATTCACCCACAATCTAAGTTAGGGTTTACATTAGTTCAAAATGAGTTTACTTGTTTGGCAGAAGTGTATTTATAATAAAACAGTTGAGGGCAGACTACTAAGGGATGGGGATGGATTGCATCTGGGATTGGAAACGAGGAGACTGCATTTGGGATTGGAGATACAGGCTAAACTGCATAAGGGACTTGAGATGGAGGCCAGACTGCATATGGAACTGGAGACGAGAGTTAATCTTTGGAAGGACAGGCTGAATGGTGCCATATTGCGGCAAGACAGGATGAATGCAGCCTGTTTGTAGCAACGGGATGAAAAGGAGCTAGTCTACGGCAAGACAAGATAAAACTGAGCTAGTCAACGGAAAGATAGGCTAAAACAGAACCAATCTGCGGAAAGAAGTCGGATGGAAGAAAGGAGATGCAACTCAATAAGAGCTGAAAACTGTAAAGAATCAATTCAACACAAAAGTTTAAGCTTTTGGGTGAGACTACATTAATGATTTTATATATCTCTAACACGCCCCCTCACACGAGAGCCCATTGAGCTTGAAGGGTGGATGATACATTAGGCCCAGCCTACCCGTGCTAAGAAACTCCACAAGACTTAATTAATTATTAATTAAATGGGGGTGTTGAGTATCGAACCCGTGACATCGAGGCTCTGATACCTTGTAAATAACCAATTCAACCCAAAAGATTAAGCTGTTAAGTGAAGGCCAATCAATGATTTATATACTTCTCTAACACGTCGTCACATGAGAGGTTACTGGGCATGAAGGATGGATAATGCATAGGCCCACCTACTTGTGCTAAGAAATTCCAAAAGAGAAAATGGGGGGCGATGAGGATCGAACCTGTGACCACTTGGTCATAGAGGCTCTAATACCATGTAAAGAACCAATTCCACTCAAAAGCTTAAGATTTTGGATGAGGCTACATTAATGGTTTTATATATATCTAACAAAACTAAAAGTCAATATGGAAAAAGTTGCAAAAGAGAGATTAGAAGCAAACAAAAACACAAAATATGGGTTTGATGATAATTGGGTTTCATAAACTCAACACAGTTGAAAGTAGAAACCATGCTCAAGGTGGATCCCATGTTGAAATTGTAGGGGTGTAGGTAGGGAAGGAAGAATAGAGAGGAAAGAGAGATGTAGACAAAACGTTATATTGATATCGGTGCGTAGGATGTTTTACAAAAGATAAGCACTAACCCCTTTTTGTACTAATACTAGAATCTTGATCCTAATTAAATAAGGAAACAAATCATGACATACAAGGAGATATGAAAACTAATCATAAGAGACCATCTGAGATACTTTAAGATATTCTAAGATGCAATAATGGTATTATAAGATGTTTCCTAGATATTCTAACAGGCATGTTATAGGACTGTTGTCTTTTTATTATCAAAGTTATGCTTATAGATAGTTGTTGCAATAATAGTGTAGTACTTTGAATAAGTTTTAATGGGTCCTTTGTGATGTATCTTGCTGTCTAACATTGATGTAATTTCCCCCCTAATTGCTAGTTCTTTTGTCAGAAAATGATGACATTATTTTACTTATCTTGTTCTAATGTATGGATGACTAAAGTGACCTTCAACGCTCTTTCTCTTAGTGCATTGTTCGTGCTACTGTTACTGGCTTTCCTGAGAGCTTGGTAGATGATACTTATCATCGGTTTCATGAAACTGAAAATGCACTGACAGATGCAATTCGCTTACAGGTACTATATCTTGGAAATAGTTTTTCTTCAATATGAAATTGATTATTTTACTTTTCACATTTAAAATCGGTTAGTTTATTAGTGTGATGGTCAAGTTCTGCATCCTCTCCCTTCAGCTCTGCTCTTTATGATGGAGTTTTGTAGCATCTATATGTTCTCATTGTTGTTATTCTATCTTGAGAAGCTGTCTTATCTTTTTATCGGTGCAACAATGCAGCTTGTTTCTACCCTAAGAGTTGATCCAGAATTCAACTTGATATATTTCAATCCTAATGCTAAGGTAACACCAGTAATTTTCGAAATTTTCAATGCTTCTTGACCGTACCTCAGGGGCAACCTTAGAGGGGCCCAGAATTATTAATTCTTTGTATGAACATCAAATTTTCATTGGCTGCACTCTTGGTTTGCTTTTTTACTTTTTAAGAAAAGATGGATAGGTTTTCCCTTATTTATCTCAAAGTTATCAATCCTGGGTAGCAGCGCGTAGCAGCTGACACCAAAATTGCTATAGCTGGATGGCCGCCATATATATTGAAGATTATTAGCACAAGTTAAATATTTTATACTACATATAAATGCTAAAAAAGAAGTTACCTAAATTAAACACATTCATAATTAATAATCAAAAATTAGTCTTAAGCAAAGCATTCAAGCCAATAACAACTTGAATCAAGGAACATAAAACCACCAAGCACATGGATAAATTGGTAAGGGGTTGTTGTAGCTTAACTAGTGGTCTCTAGTTCTAGTCCTGGGTATGCAGTTGTGTTAAAAGTTTGGTAGAGAGAGTTTTTCCGTTCTTGTGATCCTGCTCTGCTCGACCGGATTAGTTGATTAATTGATGAACCGATAGAGAAATTAAAAAAAAAGGAACATAAAGGAAAAAATCGGGCAAACCTCTCTGAAATTGAAAATTAAAATAGAGACCTCTTTGAAAATTAAAAGAACACAAGACGAGACTACCTGTCTGAACAAACACAGAAAGAATCAAATGGCAGACCAAAGTAGGGTGGTGCTGTGATGCATGAAAGGAGGCTTGGCTGGAAATGTCGCTGGAGAACTGTGATCAGTGGCCAGAAATGGAGGAGGTCAGCCTTAATCGTGTTTTTGTGTCTCAACTTCAAATACGAGCATGAAAGAAGGGTTTGTTTAGTCCCAAATCGGAAACACGTTGGGTTTCTGATGTGAATTAAGGGGAAATCACATAAATAACCAACAAATTGCTTGAAAATGCTCTGAGGCGATGAATGGATAGCAGCCTGAGGCCACTCCACGATGCTTCTCTGCAATAGTGCTATTGATAAGTATGATTTACCCAGATCATGGCTGTATTTTATCAATATTTATTCATTGATAATCTGTTGAAGGCTTCATGATGCTCAATCCTGTTGGAGCAATATTTTGCCAGATTATTTTCTGGTTGGCTGCAATCTAATTATAAATTTAATGAGAACAGAACTTCTGGAGTTTTGGCATAGGTCTTTGCACTATATATTAGTAGTCCTGTAAAAAAGATATATGATTGCATATTTTGATAAAATTATTTTACCTTCAAGGATGTATATTAGTGAATTAGCTCAGACACTTTTGTTGTTCATCTTAAGTGAAATTACCATGTTAAAAATAGATTTGTCTTAGATTTGAATATTAACACTTGCAATTGATGGGAAATGTATTAATATAACTACGTCTGAACCCTTCATGAACCTATATATAATACTGTTACATGGAACCAAGAGAAGTGAATAAGTTACTCTCTGGAAGTAGAAGAGCTAGGGTAACTCTTAGATTATAAAATTATAGCCATCTATTTAAAATGTGCTAAATCGAAATGGTTGAGTCAAAACCCTTTTTAGTTTTCACCAAGACAATTGATTATTAGTTTTATGGCGTGTATTTGAGTTGGAGCAATTTATTGCGCAAAGAATTCCGCTCTACTCCCTCCCAAGGCAGGGCTTTGTCATACATTTTAGTCAAACTTGATTTTTTTGAACATCTTTGTGATGCAGATGTGTCTTGATGCTATTTGTTCATAAAATTAAAGTTTAATGCTTTTTAAATAGAACTTAAGGGTTTTTGACTATTTTGTATGTCTGCCTCCAGGTAAATTTGTCAATTACTGGTGGGAGCTGTTTATTGGAAGCTGCTACAAATGATTCTCAAGTTGTAGAAGTTATTCAACCACCATCAGGATTAGAATGCCTACAACTAATTTTGTCCCCTAAAGGATTAGGGACAGCTAATCTGACTTTATATGACATTGGGCTAACTCCTCCACTAAGAGCATCTGCACTTGTAAGCTTCCTTTCTCTCTCAATTTTGAATTGCTTGAAATTTAAGGAAAATGCTTGGTTTTGATGTCCCAACATCAGTTTTATGATCAATAAGATGATTTTTCAAATACATATTGTTAATATTTCTTGTCCGTTAGCATGATTAATGCCCAACAACTCACATTTCTTCGTGCATGCTTTTGACTTTGTCTGGTAAGCCATAAACTTCTGTGTCTTGTTATCCAGACCTAAATATCAAATACCAAATCTCTTCATTGATTTTAGTGTAACACATTTCCCGCTTACTGGAAATATCATTTCCCTTGTCTGCTGATTATTAGTTTAGTATTGGAAAAAGTTATAATTGCAAATTGGTTCATACCCTTTACTTTTTTTGTAAGAAGCTGCTCTTTGGACAAAAATAACAAAATTCAGTCTATATGGACATATCTAATTTTGACCTCAATTTTGAGACTAAAGCTTGCGATGTTGGAAGGAAAGTTTATTGACTTGAAGTAAGAGTTCAAGAAGTTACTAGTGTCAATAGGATTTGAAATTTGGATGTTTTAGTTTTCTGTAATGCAACACAACTGGGTCTTGGTGTATGATAATTAAGTGTTGTTGTTTAATGTGTGATGCTTATAATGGTTAATTGTTACAGGTCCAAGTTGCAGATATAGAGTGGATTAAGATCATATCTGGAGAAGAGATTAGCTTAATGGTATGTCTTTTCGAAAATATTTTTGTTTTTTGGTCTAAAATGGCTTAAACATGAGATTTTATTCGATGGACACATATCCAACACAAAATTGTCTTTTCTAAAAAACAACTAGAAATGAAAAGACCAAAAGAAAGCTGAATATCACCTTTGTAGCCTGCTCAAACCTGGCTTATATTAAGATTTTATAAGAAAAAAATAAGAAAAATTTAATCCACCATCGAGCTCATTGGTCATCCATCTCTACTCCTTAACACTATTAACAAACTTTTGGGGATTTTTTCTTTCTTATGGAACCACATGGAATCAACTTACTGAACATAACAATTTCTTTATTTCCTTGACTGATGAGGACTGAGAACTCAACCTGTCTTGCATTCTACCTGGGAGAGTGAAAATATAAGGCTTGGGTGTGGAAGAAATTGGATCTTCTGACTTTTAAGGTAAGGAAGAGATGAAAACATTAGTTAAAATAAGGATAAACGCTGCCACTTGAATGTATGGGAAGTCTTCTTTATTGCATTCTACATAAATTCCCTTTAACTGGTGATGAGGAAGGAATATTTTTTCAATAGTTCCCAGATGAAAAATGCTAAATGTTATGGATATAAGTCAGGGTCAAACTTCATCTAAATCTTTTTTTTTGGGGGGGGGGGTTGGGTTGGGAGGGGAAGTATAATTGAATTCATAAACTTAATTAATCCATACATGACATAAAAGTTTTAAATTGTTTATATAATTTTAATGATGTGATTCTGTACCATCATATAATTGTTTTTTTTTTCTGCAACTGGGTCTTCTCCAGAGCACAAAGTTGGATAAAAATCGTGTCAATTTCAATGGTAGCAGAATGACCCTTACTACTTGCCGAGATGAATGGGACCACAAATACTCTTTATTTTTCTCTTGAGATAGATTGGTTTGTCTTCTGCTAATGGTGCAACAAAGCAAAAAAAATAAAATAAAAATTACGGCCCATTTGAAGAGTGTTAGAGAAAATCAAGAGAATACGAATAGGAGTGACTAATTGTTGTTATTAAAAATCAGTACAAGAAAGACAAGCTCAGCCCAGAATAACCTATTAAGTAAATATATAAATAACTAGTCTGTAACAAAGAGGAAGATGGTTGTGCCGATTGGTGTTACAAAATGGTTGAGTTTGGGCACTAATTGTAGCTGAATAAGCCATGCTTTAAACCCCAAAGTTTTTTTAGCTGCTCCAGTGTGTATTTAATGAGCTGGCATGCTGCTTTTTGATATTTTTTTGTCTTTTTTTAAATGTGATAAGTGGATATATGTCCAACCTAGTATTTTTTCTTCATGATATGCTATTCTGATCTTTACAGGAAGGAAGTTTGCAAACTATTGACTTATTGGCTGGTACTAATGACGGAAGCACTTTTCACGCTTCTCAGGTTTGAATTGTTTTCCCTATTTAATTTTAGGAGCTGCACTCCAGTTTCTTGTGCTTGGCCTGCTTTAATTTGATCTTGTGAGACATAGATGTAACTATACTGCCTTGAATATGGTCAATAAGACTTTTTTCTTATACATTTTTTATGTCTTTCTGGATATTATCTTCCCAATATTCACCTATAGGAACATGTCATAGTGAGGTTATTTATTTTGAGTTGCAATTTAATGATTGGAAACTTTAATGCAGTTTCTTTACATGAATTTTCATGTACATGTTGAGGATAGTATAATTGAGCTGGTGGATACTGACAACTTTTCAAGTCTTGTTGGTAGACATGTTAATGCACGAAGTTTTAAAATTAAGGGGAGACATCTTGGATTTACAACCCTTTATGTAAGTCAATTGTCAACCTCTATAATCTTGACCTTAATTTCATTCAAACTTTTTTTTTAGACTTTCGAAAACTCAAAGCTTAATAATTTTTTATTGAAACCAGGTCAGTGCTACGCAACATTTGGGACATGTAATACAAAGTCAAGCTATTAAAGTGGAAGTTTATGCAGCCCCAAGAATAAACCCTCTTGATATTTTCCTGCTTCCTGGTGCGTCGTATATGGTATGTTCCACAGCGCAAGTGTTGTTTCTTTAGTACAAGTTTGACTGCTAATGTGAACTTCAAAAGAAATACATACACTAACATTCTTCTCTTTGATTTGTGTTTTATTTTTCCGTTGGAAATGGAAAAGTTGATTTTTTTTTTTTTTTTTGGACAAATAAGTTCTCCAAAATTAATTTAATATTTCAAGGTTCATTTGTTTACTTCTAGCTTTATGATTCACATATCTACTAAGTTCATCATACCTTTGTACCTCCAATAAGTCACCTAGAATTTATTTGTCTTTAGTTTCAAGGTTAGCTTTGTTGTGTCAGGTCTAGAATTATCTTAGGAGCCTATAAATATATACCTTGTTCTTGAGCAAGACAAGCCGAGTGAAGTAATTCAGTTTTTTGTTAATTAGTCCCTTTTCTACACTTTTCTCTTGTCTACATCTTTTAGTGCTTTGTTTTTTTATGTTTATCTTCACACTTTGGTCGTGTGATCTTGGGCTAGTGTGAAAGCCGCCGTGGACGTCGGCCCTTAAAGGGGTGGCAATGTTACAAGTCCCACATTGGTTGCCTATACAGCCAATGTGGCCTTTATAAGGCCTTGGGCACTCCCATCCTTTGAGCTAGCTTTTGGGGTGGTGATCTCAAGGTTTGTAACATTTTCCCTCATTTTTTTGGTTTTATGATGACACCATTTTCTTTTATTTATTTTCTTAGCTTACCATGAAAGGAGGCCCAACTCTCGGTGTTCATGTGGAATATTCAATTGAAAATGATAAAATTGCAAGTATTGATAGATATTCTGGACGGCTCTCAGCAATTTCTGTTGGGAACACTGTAAGATGTGAAATCTTGCTCAGACTTATTATTGTTCCTTATTTTGTTTAGCTATGTTTATTTATAATTTGTTATGTAACGTAGCCATTCAATTTTTATGCATAGTTTGGCTGATTGTCTGGCACAAACTACCTGCTTTTATACATCCAAAATATCTTCCTTCAGATTAGGCACCGGTTCTCTATCTGTCGACCTCACTATTGTCAATGCTGTTTCACTCTTTAGTTAGTGGGATTTTCTCATTATCTTTATCTTCTCCAGAATCCTTAAATTGGTTCGTCTCATTTGAAATTATAGAGATTTATGTATAAAGGGAGGAAAACAAATAATCAGAATAAAAAATTATATTGACATTGTTGCGAATGATGTAATATAAAAGACAAAGTAATAACCCCTATTTATACTAATATTAGACTCCTTAAATAAGGAAAGAAATCATGAAATATAAGGAAATATGGAAATCAATCCTAAGAGAGACCATCTAGGATACTCTAAACTATTTTAAGATATAATCATAATATTATAAGATATCTGTCCTTACTTCAAGCCCGAGGCTCATGTGTTGGAGATGTATAAACCATTTAGGTCTTCACCTAATAACTTAAGCTTTTAGGAGATTTGGCCTTTTGCCATACCAATTTAAACAAAAGGGTCAATTTCCGGTTGCATGGTTCAACCTTTTACTCAACATGTTTATGATTCATGTCTGTTGGGTTGACCTGTTTTTTATCCAACCTCATTTTTGCCATATATAAACCCCTTTTTTTAGTATCAACTGTCAATTTAAAGTTGTTCTAACATTAGAGTTGAGCATTGCCATCCGTAGCCTTTTTTCTGATTTGCGAGTGTATATCATATCTTCTGCACATGTACTCTTTCCTTTCCTTCTTTTATTAAATTTTCCCTTTTTAAAAAAATAAAATAAAAGATGCAACACATGCTAATTAGTCAAATTGTTTGCTTCAATAAACCATGTCATATTTATTTCTTTAACAGTTAGTGCATTATTCATTTTACATTAAAAAATATCTGGTTTGTGGAAGATATTATTCTAATCCAAGACATCATTACTATTGGCAGACAATTCTTGCCAGCATCTTTGCCCATGGAAATATTGTGATTTGTAAAGCACAGAGCATTTTAAGGGTGGGAGTTCCATCTACTGTCACATTGTATGTGCAGAGTGAACAACTTGGGGTTGGCCGTATATTGCCAATTTATCCGTTATTTCCTGAGGTGATAAGTTAAATAAAAAAAATAAATGTTTCCATTCATTTATGTATTTCAATCTTAATATTGACGATCTTTTCGGCTTTGTCAGGGAAACTTATTTTCTTTCTATGAGCTGTGTAAAAATTACCAGTGGACTATTGAAGATGAAAAGGTTTGGCTTTATATTCAAATCTATCTTTTCATATCCATACCAGGTCTTCCCCGTTCTATATAGGTAATAAATGCATTAAGAAGCACAACCTGTGTGCAACTCAAGTACACACTGCACAAAAGTTTATACAATTTAAGTAAAACAATTAAGAAAGACACACTGGAATCAGTAGGAAAGTGTGTCGTGGTCTAAAGAAACAACTAATTGAAAATAAAGCTCTTAAAACTCCTCCTGAAGCTTGTCTTTTCTGTTAGATCTGAGTTTTCCCATCAAATTATGTATAGACCACGCAACAAAGGCGGGGAGTGTTCTCTATGTGTACTGACCCTTTGTAGCACTTGAATTGCATCTCCAGCAACATAATAGTTCTCAACTGCCACACCCTTTTTGTGGTGCTAGTATTAGAACTGCTAATTATCATCTGTCTCACCATCCCTTGTATATAACGCCAAGGCACCACAATTAATTCCTTATTTCAACAGTTATCAATAGATCCTTCCAATGCACAATTCCATTTGCAACCTTGAGTAAAACACCTACCAAAGATGGTATACCTGCTATCATAGTTAACAAACTTTGCAGAAACTTTAACTTTGACACACCAGAAATCATGCCAAAAAGATACTATGAACCTTTTCCTAACCTTAAAGAAAATAAACTGCATGAGCATGAGCTTCCAAGCTCCTACCATCCCCTCCCCCGAGCTTAAAACTGTCGATTCAAGAGATAATCTATCTCTCCTTGCTCCATATATTTTCGGCCAATCGATTTTTTCCATAAAAAAATCTTGCTTAAAGGTGTAAGATAGTCTAAAGAATTTTGGCTTTGCTTTGTTTCTTTAGGTATTGAGTTTTAAGGTGGCTGAGAGCTTCCATGTTGAAAAATATGGGATCCACTTTACTGCTTCAGAAGAAAGTCACGTTAGTGGTTATTTGGATGAGAATGACCTTGGCTTTATTAACGTCTTGTATGGAAGGTATGAATTTATGCAACATTCTTATTAAGAATAATAGCATGGGATAAATTTGTAATATGCGTAATCACACTTATGTCTTTTGAATTTCAATAATTGCTCTGACCTCCCAGGACAAATTATATATTCATTTTTCCCTTTTATTAAACAGATCATAGGAAAGATATGTGACTGATTATAGGTATGATTTGCTTTGTATTTATTTCCCTAAAATCAGCTTTTTATTAGGAAAACAATTATTCACATTAGTCTATATATTGTAAACATTTGTTCATGAATATTCAAGGAATAGTATTTAGTATTTTTTCCGTTCAACTGCCTATTATGCTTTCGGTAGTCAGATGTAATTGGCAGAGTCTTTTCAATCTTTATGTTAGTTTTCTGTAGTTTCATTTTTTTCTTGATGTTGCTGAAATAAATTCCTTGTAAGAGGCAACATAGAAGTGTGCATGACCAATTTATAAATTATTATAAACAATTTGAAACATAGAATAGAGGATCATATCATAAAATACTATTTTTTTTTTCCAGATCTGCAGGCAAGACCAATGTTGCTCTGTCATTCTCATGTGAGCTTTCAACTCCTGGGTCAAAGACACAGTCAAGGTTTTACAGTTCGTCTCTATCAGTAACAGTGGTTCCTGATCTTCCCCTGGCTTTGGGAGTCCCAATTACCTGGATTCTCCCTCCCTATTATACAACTACAAACCTTTTGCCTTCATTCTCAGAGTCTTGTACACAATTTGATAGTCAGAATCGCAAAGGAACCATCAACTATTCTTTATTGAGAAGTTTGGAGAAAAATGAAGCACTGCAGAAAGATGCCATATTCATTGATGGGGATAGAATTAAAACAACAGCTAGTAATAGTGTTGCATGCATTCAAGCTAAAGATTGTACCACCAGAAGAACAGAGATTGCTTCTTGTCTCAGGGTTGCTGAGGTATGTAATTTTATCTGTCACTTACTGTTTATTTGGGGCCACTTGTTGGCAATCCTATGAGAGTACATCTTTTCAGCCTTGGGGCAGGTTGGTTTCTGCTAGAGCAAGCTGTCTTTTACAGGTGTTAACTTTTAACTTTGCACAATGGATATTTAGATTATTAAACCTGTATTCCCCAATTTGTACATAGTTTTCATTGAGATAAGAAAGGGCTGCTCTATGTTACATAAATTTTTTTACATGCTAGTGGGCCATAGCCTTATTGTGGTGAGAATTGTTGTTCATATCCTTTGTGTTTCACTTCTGGGTAAGGGTCGCAAAGAGGTCCATTAATACATCATCCATATGGTCCATCCATATCTAAATCCATTAAATTAAAATAAGAAAACGTAATGGATCAGACATTCAGACGGATTGGATCATTTTAAGTTACTGGATGGTTAATGAACCAACCAAATATACAATGATATGCATTGATTTTTTTCGTAGATGATTTCCATTGGATATTTAATTTTTAACCAATCAATTAGACTTACAAAAATCCAATTGAAGATGAAATGCGAGTATTTATATGCTCAGGTTTTGGTTATATATATACTCCAAAGTAAAAAGACATTGGTTTTGAGGAATTTTAGTGTGTGTGTGAATCAGAGAGAGAGAGAGAGAGGTAAGTATTCAATGAGAGAAAAATATCAAAATAAACTTTTAATATAATGTAATTTGAAATGGATGGGTTGGATGTTTATTTATTAAATGGATCATGGATGGATTGGTTTTTAACGGATCACAGATGGATTAATAGTTGTTTCTTATCCATCCGGTATGGTACAATTCAAAATCCACCCAGTCCATCCATTTGCCACTTCTACATCTGCGTGCCCTTCTGTATCATCAGAATAAGTACATCTATTTTGTCGAACATGTAATTTGCATTCCGGGCATATGTTTATTTGTTTGGAAATTGTAATTCACATCATAAATTTCTATATTATGATCAGGTGAGTCAAATTAGAATAGCCAGTAAGGAGGTTCTGCTCAATGTAGTTGACCTTGCTGTTGGTGCAGAACTTGATCTTCCTACAAGCTTCTATGATGCTCTAGGTATCAATGGCCCCTTAATGATAAATCACATTAAGAATCTTTCAGACTGAAAGTACTCATCTTTCAATGTGTCTTACTGTGGTTCAACAGGAAATCCTTTCTATGAAGCATACAATGCAGTGCCTTTTTATGCTGAAACTAACTACCCTGATATTCTCTACATAAACAAAACAGCTGATGGAAAAGGGAATGTCCATATCAAGGTTTGATGAGGGTTTTTACTAGAAATCATTTTTCTTGCTTGTTTATGTTCTTTGAATTTTGAGCATAAAGCAGCACGAGAACCTGCAGCTTACACATTCATAGATTTTTGGAACAATTGTTTTTGCATCTTTTTGTTTGTTTGTTTGTTTGTAAAATGTATCATGTGATTTTTGTCTGAAATGAAGTCAAGCCTACGTAGTGTTATATAGATCAGGCTTAGTTCACTTTAATCATCCTTGTGATTCAACTCAGAGAGCCTATACCTGAGTGCATGGCATAAGAACAAAATATATTTGTTTAGAGTCTAGATATATTTTGTGATGTCTGGTACTTCAATTTACTATCTGCTGGATTGCTTTGCTCAACTTTGTAAATTAATGGAATTCTTGTTCTGACTGACTCATGTTGAAGGCAATTCGGCATGGTAAGGCTCTTGTGCGTATAGCAATTACTGAAGCTCTGCAAAAATCAGACTACATTCTGGTAAGTATTTGCTTTTTGCCCAAAACCTGCACTTCAGAATAGTAGATTACTGCTCAACATACATACCTTGATCTCATATGCCCTATGTTAACGCCAGCTATGCCAGCTAAAGTCTAGGACTGGCTGTGACTGCTAATGTTTATTTGTATCACATTTATTAGTTTATAGCTATATTATTGTTAATTATTAGGCCTATGGTGATAATATGTATATAGTAAATGTACAGCTGGAGTATTTTCTGGTGTTATTTTATTTTCTTTTTCTTACCATATATAGATTCCTAGTTTTCAGCATATTAGAGTTGTTCAAAAAGATTTTTGTGAATTGCTTGAGAATTCCTCACATCCCCAAATCTAATCAAATTAAATCAAATCAATACGTAATTAATTACAAAATATACAATCAAATAAACATGAGATCTGTTTCCTTAATTAAAAGATACTATTCATTACTCTTCCTCGAGTGGAGCATGTAAATCATATGCACCAAGGCTGTCAAAAATGAAATGTATTTGAGGACCCAACAATGACTTTGCGAGGATATTAGCTAGCTATGATTTACTTGGAAAGAACTTACTCCCTAGTAAAATGACAATAAATCTCTATATGCTTGGTCCTCTCGTTAAAGACTGGATTTGACGTTATGTGTAAAGCATATTGATAATCACAATATAGCATCATATGATCAATGTTCCCAAAGTAATTGTTTCACCTAAGTTCACAAGAGACCATTGTCATAGCTTTATACTTAGCTTCTGCATTGTACAAGCAGTTTCAATAAGATGACAATTTTTCCTTTGCGTAACTCCATTTTGTTGGGTGTGTGTGGACATGAAGATTTATGTAAAATACCATGAAAATGTTGAAAAAACAGTGGAAAAACATTCCTTGGCAATATCACTAAGTAAAACCTTAACGAACTTACCACCAAACTGGTTCTGAATTTCAGTATAGAAAGACTTGAATAGTCATCAACGAAGGTAACAAAATACTTAAAACTGACAGTATGGAGACCCGACTTGGGCCCCTTATATTAGAATGAGTGATAGAAAAACTAGTTTCAATTTGACTTTGACCTAATTGGGAAAGGAAGCCTGTGTTGGACAAGTGGCCATTGGGTTTGAAGGGTGTGGACAATGCATAAACTCACATATTTATGCTAAGAAATTTCACATTATTTAATTATTTGTTAATAAAATGGGGCAGTGAGGATCAAACTCTAGACCACTTGGTTAAAGAGGCTCTCACAGCATATCAAGTACTAATTCAACTCAAAAGCTTAAGCTATTCAGTGAATGCCATGTTACTGGTTTTATATTCTATATTAAATTTCTCTAGCAATTACTTTTTTTTTTTTTGTATTTCTCATTGCTACTTGAAAAATATCCTTATCTGCAAGTTATACTCCTTAGCTTCACTATTCTGCCTTGTATTTATCTTGCCTCCCCTCTGCCTCTGCCCTCTTGCACTATCTGAATCAGGAATTTCTTTTGTTATAATTTTTTTTGCAGATTAGAGTTGGTGCCCATATATATCCCCAAAATCAAGTCGTTAACATAGGAAGTCCTCTTAACTTAAGCATCAAAGGTGTGGCTATTTTGAATGGTTGCTGTTAATTTATTCTTAGTTGATGGAATTGTGAATCTAAATAATATTTAGATTCAGAATGTTCGTGTACAACTGTTTACAATATATAGGCTAATGTGAACAATTACTTCTATGGAAACAAATAAGATGTATAATCTATCACATGTTTAGTGAAACAAATAAGAAGTGAATCGGATCTATGATTACGACATTATTATAATGTCTTCTCTTATGAATTTTTTTCTATTTTTATAAAAACTGTATTTGTTAGTGATGTAATAAAACCATTCAATTGTCTTCTCCTAAAAACATAAGCTTTTAGGGGTGTTGGTTTATTGCATGGTATCTTCTAGCGATATAAAATCATTCATGTGTCTTCACCTAATAACTTAAGCTTTGGGGAGAGTTGGTTTATGACATGGTATCAAAGCCTTTATGACCAAGTGGTCTAGAGTTCTATCCTTGTCATCCCCATTCTTTAATAAAAAGTTGAATTTCCGTACAAGGTAGGGGACCTATTCATTGCCCATGCTTGAGGGGGTGTGCTAGAATCGTAATATAAAACCATTCTCGTGTCTTTACCTAATAGCATAAACTTTTGGTAGAGTTAGTTCATGACATTATAAAAAAGGCAACATATTGGTGTCAGATATGTATTGGATGGGCATACAGGGTTGACGCATATTTTAAACTTGTATTTATTAATATTCAAAAAATATATTCAAGAGGAAGTGCCATGGTGTATGCTTTTTGCAGATGATATTGTGTTTATTGATGAGCCCAAGGCTGGTGTTAATAGAAAACTAGAATTGTGGAAAAGCACATTGGAGTCTAAAGGATTTATGTTAAGCCGGAGCAAGACTGAATATATGAAGTGTGAGTGGCAAGAGATAGAGATCAAGATCTGGTGCATCTGCTTGGACAAGAGGTACTTAAGGGCCGACCCAATTCAAATACCCACTTCGTGAGTGTCTGGGGAAGGGAATACTCTAGGCAATCTTTCCCCTGCTTTTTGCAGAGAGACTGATTCGAACCCACGACCTGACACACCACGACAAGCAAGCTTACAAGAGGTACTTAAGAAAGATGCTTTTAGATATCTGGGATCAATTTTGCAAGAAGGTGGAGACATTGACGAGGATGTAAATCATAGAATCAAAGCAGAGTGAATAAAATGGCGTGGTGCATCTGGGTTCTTGTGTGATCGCAAAACCCCCCTTAGACTAAAAGGAAAATTCTATAGAACAGCAGTAAGACCTGCAATGTTATATGGAGCTAAATGTGTTGAGATATATAAAACCATTAAGTATCCTCACCCAATAGCTTAAGCTTTTGGGTGAGGATACACTAATGGTTTTATATATTTCAACAAAATTCCTTGTAAGAGGCAACATAGGCTCTGATACCATGTTAAAGAACCATTTCACCCAAAACCTTAAGGTGTTGAGTGAAGGCCTTTTTATGGTTTATATTATTCTCTTACACACCCCCTCACGCAAGAGCCCTTTGGGCTTGAAGCGTGGATATTGCATAGGCCCAATTTCTTTCCTTTTTTGGTTTACCTTATGCATATTTAATTCCGCAAGTGTGGGGGGGGGGGCGGTGAGGATCGAACTCATGATCTTGTGGTCAGTGAAGCTTTGATACCATGTAAAGAACCAATTCAACCCAAAGGCTTAAGCTATTGGGTGAGGATACATTAATGGTTTTATATATCTCAACAAAATGTTTACCAGCACATAGGCAACATGAACGTAAAAGGGGAGTAGCAGAAATGAGGATATTAAGGTGGATGTGTAGTTATACGATGATGGATAAGATAAGAAATGAAGATATTCGACGAAAGGTGAGAGTAGTACCGGTGGCTGAAAAGATGAGAGAACATAGATTGAGGTGATTTTGACACGTAATGAGAAGACCATTTGATGCTCCCGTAAGAACAAAAGTTTGTTATCAAGAGCTTGATACAAAGAGAAGTGGAGATAGACTGAAACATACTTGAGGAAAGGTAGTAAAACAAGACTTAATTGAATGAGATGTAGATTGGCGAACGATGTGTCTTAGGACGGACTGGAGAAAAGCAATAAGTATGGTGGAGGATTAGATCCGTTTTTATTCCTATGTTCCATATGGTCCCTTTCAAATTCTTTTCCTCTTTATCTCCCTCTCTTTATTTTTTTCCTTCTTTTCTTTTATTTCATTCTTCCTTTCAATCTTTTTTCTCTTATTTATTTGTTTATGTTTTTCTTTTTCTTTTCTTTTTTCCCTATATTCCTTTTATTTTTTATTAATTTTTTTATTTCCTACTTTCTTATTCAATTTTGTCCTCCTAAATATCTTAATTTTTTTATTTTAATTTATTTTTTCTTTTAATTTCTTACTGCTTTATATATATATATATACACTTAAATTTTAATTTTATCTTTTGGGAAAAGTGTATGTCATTTTAAAGTAGGTAAAGTTGTCATTTTAAGTGAGAGAAAGAGATAGATAAAAGGGGGGAGAGAGTGGATAAAAAAAATAAAGATGTGGGTCCCACCTCTTTGTGAGAGTGAAATGTCATAAGTTGTGTCATTTAAAAGGATAAACACTTTTCCCTTATCTTTTTCTCAAACTTTTCGTACCTTTCATTTGGGTTCATCTACCATTAACCCCAATTAGTTTGGGATAAATGTGGTGTTGTTATTGTTATTTATTAATATTTTTTTATTTTTTGATTTTACAACTTTGAATTCGGCTCATACAACTGAGACATGGCTTAGTGATGGGAGATACGGCTTGAAGCTCAGACATGGCTACAGCAGATAATGTTCCTGTTCTGTCTCCTCAATCCTCAGAAAGTATAACAAGGAATTAATTTGGAAGAGGTAGGGTTAGAATCAAAGGCAAAGGAGGAAAATCAGGGTCCAAGGCAGACCATGGATGATGGAGTTTTTGGTTTAACAACCAAGTCCCATGTTCTGGTGAATGATGTTGATTTATCAAAGACTAGAAACATTGGCCAACGGATTGGACTCATGAGAAGGATAAGAAATGCATCAGTGTTGCAGCTGATAGTGTAAATACTTTTTAGGCTGGGGTTAATGACCTTTGTGAACTAATCGGTTGTCATTGCAAATGCAATTACTAAATTTATCATTCACTTAGCTCTATTAAACAAAATCATTAATTTTTTTTAACAATTTCTAAATAATTACAATGAAATAGGGAGAAAAAAATAGAAGACAGATCTTTGTAATATTATCTGTAATTTTTCATTGAATATAATTGTAAAAGAAAATTGTAGCAACTAGCAAATAAGAAAGAGAAGGTAGAGCTGTATAATGTGTTATGAATCAATTCGCCCAAAGCTTAAGCAGTTAGGTGAAAACACATAAATAGATTTATATTATATCTTTAACACATCCCCTCCAAAAGAGTCATTTGGGCTTGAAGTGTGGACAGTGCACGGAAATTCAATTTTGTTATTAGAAGAATGGAGGCAGCAAAGATCGAACTTTAGACCATTTATTCATAGAAGTTCTAATATCATGTCATGAAACAACTCTTCTAAAAGCTTAAAATGTTAAATGAAGACAGAGGAATGGATTTGAGTTATATCACTAAAATAAGGGAATAACTAACTTAATTCTAGGTAATTACTTATATATATATATATATGTATATATATATATATATATATATATATATAAAAATTGACACCTCACTGAGAGCTGTTAAATCAAAAAAGATCAACGGCTCTGATATGTAAGCATGTGACACCGTTGATCTTTTTTGATCTAATGGCTGTCAGATGATGTGTCAAATTTAAAATTTGACACTGGTGTCAAAGGATCCTACCTCTATATATATATATATATCGAAAAATTAGTTATAATTTTGCTATAACTGTGTTCTCGCAGCGAGAACATAGTGCAAAAATATTACAATGGTGTTCTTTAGGTGTTCTCTCGGGAGAACATGGTTATGATTTTGCTATAACTGTGACACTCACTAAACCCTATATATATATATATATATATATATATATATATATATATATATATATATATATGTGTGTGTGTGTGTGTATAATGTCACTACTAGTTTGTTTCACCGTTAGATCAATTATGTTGATCCAACGGTTCTGATTAACTCTCTAAAACCCTTCTTTTTTCACCCTATATTTAATACTTTCACATTATATATGGAAATAAATATAACCATTGGATCAACATAATCGATCGAACGGTGAAACAAATTGGTAGTGACATTGGTCTCTCTCTCTCTCTCTCTCTAACATATATATATCTATATATATATATATATATATACACGGGACAAATCCTAGCGTATTACAACAAACCATTCCTTACATATCACTATATCAGACCACACATAAACTTATTGCACTAACACAAATAATTTATTGAAAATATATTTACTTAAACATATACCCTATATTTTTGAGAATTTTCCTCATCCCATATCCATGTCATGTTGTACCCTGTGGGGATCCATGAAGATCCTGATGGAAACATACTTTTTATATTTGCTTGCTTAGTAAACCTGGCAGAGTGGCAGACGGTTATTTTCAATTGCTTGAATGAATTTGAGTTTGGCACTTTAATATTCTTTTCCTTTTACTATTTCTTCAGGAAGGATAATGTCTTTCTATCTTCATGTTTTAGGTCTGAGTGATGATGTTTCTGGTCAGTGGTTTACCTCAAATGGAAGTGTAATATCAGTTGACAAGTTATCCGGGGTGGCTGAAGCTATTGGGGAAGGTTCAGCCCAAGGTGCTGAATAGTAATATTTGAGTACAGAAAATGAACTTTGTAGTTGTCATTGTCTGGTGTTTTTTCTTAGTAAACAATTATACCACTCCCTAGTTGAAATATGTTATTATGAACAGTGTCTTTCCAGTATGCAAGATCAAAACTGCAAACAACAGTTACAGTATTGAAAGGAGATAATATTTTTGTGGATGCTCCAAAAGAAATGTTAACTAATGTTCCATACCCTTCAAAAGGATACAACTTCTCCGTGAAGTTCAGGTTTGCAAATTATATCTCTAGACATTTACAGACGTTTTCATGGTTTGAATAACGTCACTTTTAACTACTTTTTTTGACCTAACGAATGAATAGCAATACCTACAGTGAAAGCCTTGGTGCACCTGGAGGAAACAAGAGAATTTCATTCGATTGTGGAGTAGATCCGCCATATGTGGGGTATCTCTATCATTACTCATATTTATCTCGTATGACCATTTAAATAATGATTTCATTCTAGATAAATCTTCTACATGCATTAACTGTAGGTACGTGAAGCCATGGCTTGATTTGGACTCTGACAATTCATATTGCCTATTTTTCCCTTACTCACCGGGGCATTTGGTTCACTCAGTACCCAAGTTAGAAGGCATGAGACCAGACATATCTCTATCCATCTATGCTTCTCTTAAAGAACATAAACATGTTTCAGGATCTGCATCAGCGCTTTTTATTGGAGGATTTTCTATCTTGGAGATGGGTAAGGTATGTCTTCGTAACAAAGCAAAATTGGATCCCTTGATTCATCTCCATCTTTGTTTGAAAGTGCATTCTGCATGACACAAATGTTTGATTTATTAGGTTGAATGCCTGCCATTTTGTTGGTGGGGTCTCTTGATCTAGGCTTGATCTATTTGCCCTCCTTTATGCCTGTGATGTGCTGAATTGAAAATTCAGTAGAACCCCTCGAAATCTGATTGTGAAACGAAGTACAAAAATTTGATTTATGATGTTAAAACTTTTCTTTTTTTGTTTGCCAACTCAATTCAATGCAGCTGAATCTGACACCAGGCTCTAACAAAACTTGCATAACCGTCTTAGGAAATACTGGTAAGATGGCATACCATGGTACATCTTTTAATTAGATGAGCTGAGTGTTATTGCAAATTTTTCATTATGAAGGAATCTTTTTCTCTGGAATTACCACATTTTGTCAGAAATTCCCCTTTATTTCTTTCTAAAAAAATAAGGAAAAAAAAGTTTTGATGTGATTTGATGGCTGATATGAATCATTCTGTCGGGTCCATGTCTTCACTTATTGTGGAGATTATAGGTGCTACAAATGTTTCGTCACTGTCTTCTACCATATGTAATGTTAAACTAGGCTGTCTGATTATAGATGTTGAAATTCGCTGGCATCACCGAGATTTGATTATGATCAGTCCCATCCATAAAGTGGATTTTGGCATTGGAGGGTTTGCACGGTATGAGGTGAGTGTTTTTTTTTTGATAAATTTTGGTGAGTGCTCTTACATTATTTCATCATTGCATCATTCTCCATGAGCCATTTGTTTCTTCTCTTTGTGCTGCAGCCCAATGCTAAAATATCACCTGAAAAGTTCGCAACTAACCAGAACTCATCCCTATTACTAGAAACATCCAATAAATGTTTCTGATTTCTTGTCCATGTTTCCAGGTCAAACTGCTGAAAGCCAAGGGATTCAAAGACAAAATCATCATCACACTCCCAGCTAATGGTTACCTATTCCTGAAGTTCAATATGACTTTATTTTCACCAGCAGATTAGAAAACTTTATTAAAAATGAAAAGGATTGTGTATGTTGGAGGCCACAGGTTTAATCTTTCTTTTTATCTGTTTTACAGGCCAGAGAGTGGAAATAGATATCAACCATGAACCTGAAGAAACAGCACCATCCAGTGTAACCATAAATAAAGCCCTCTGGGCAAGCATTCTGGGGTGTCTTCTGCTGTTGATTTTGTCAATTGCTATCTTCATACGTTTCTTGGACAGACCAGATAGATCTCATCAACAAACAAGTGCTGCTCCGGTCACTGCAAGCATTGCATCACCTTCAACTCCTGCTAGAAGCAGCCCAGCTATTACAAATGAAATGTCTCCTCGTACACCTCAACCATTCGTAGAATACGTAAGGAGAACGATCGACGAAACTCCATACTACAAGCGGGAAGGGAGGAGAAGGGTTAATCCACAGAATACGTTTTAAATTCGTGGACTATCGATCATACATTGATGTACCTACCACTACTCACATCAGAGGATGACACATATAGGTGCACCCTTGCACTCCCTGCTGTTGTATAATTTTTAAACTGACAATTTTGTAAGTACATGTAGTTGTGTAAATTTTGGAATATATGCTATCATTCTGTGATGATTACATTAAATATTTGTCTTCTTCTTAGGTTGGTGTAGTAGTTCAATTACCATGCACCTGTGTCTGTAATTGCATTACCTCACTACTTCTCCCAATAACTTAAAACATTTTTTTTATTTTTTTTTTTGGTATAATCCGGAGGTATCCCCATTCAACCTCCTCCAGTCACCTTGCCCTCGGGGTACGGCCCTATAGACTAGCCCCTTATTGGAACAGTGGGTGCATTGAGCTTCGCTACCGGAGGAAGGATGAGATTAATCCCCCAACCGAGAAGGAGACACTTTCCTCCTCTGGCCCCCAAAGATTTTCCAAAAATTTGCTTGAGGCAGGGTTTGAACCCCTGACTCAAGCAAACCCTTGGGAGCTACCTTGGGGGATAACTTAAAACAATTTTATACATTACAACTTGCAACATTTTGTCTAACTATATGATTCAATCTTTATCATATATCACGCACACACACACAATTTGGTTTGGTTGTTATAAATTGGTATCAAAACACTTTTTGCGGGCGCTTTGAATGGTGTTGACGAGAAACATAGATCACAATTGAATTGATGGAAGCAAGAATTGGGAGAACCGAAGAGGGAATCTAATGTGTAGAGGCTCAGATAGCTGATGTGCTGAGGGCGCTTCAAGATTCGAGCATTGAGTGGATTAATTCTTATTTGCCGGAATAAAGAATCAAGTATTCATTTGTTTTCTTTTTATTTGCAGAAAAATAAAGAATCGAGTGGATTAAATTTGTTGGAGAAACAAGGAAACAAAATCAATAAATTTTACCATATATTTTGAAACTCCATCTGAACTGCTTGTTAAAATAGCTTCTGATGTACTAAAAAAAATATTTCTTTAAACAAACAGGAAAAAAAATCAATAATTAAATTATCATAAATAATAAATAATTTAATATTTTTAATTTTGTAGGGATTTGAAATAGGGTTTGTTTTTTCTAAGGTTACTTTAGGTAACTTTATATGATGTTTATCGAAACGACGTCGTTTTGGGATGAAAATCATGGTGTTTTTGTAATTTTAATTTATTTCAGGATTATAATAATTTTTATCATTATAATTTTTTAATTTTTCAATTCCATAACAACGTCGTTTTGATGAACATTAGACAAAGTTGTCTAAAGTAACATTAGATATTTTTTCGATTGGAAATATCACTTTATAACGAAATAATTGGGAATCATATTTTAAAACTCCTGCTAATTTAAAAATAATAACATAATTATTGATTTTTCTTTGTTTTTCCTTATATGAATTTTTTTTCCAAAGGAATTGGTGAAAAGGAAAACAAATCAATAATTATCAATAATAAATTTAATATTTTTGAATTTATACGAATTTCAAAAATTAAAATTTGGGAAATATTTTTCTCATTCTGTTGGAGATAACTATCTCATTTTATACGCTCATCGAATTTTATGCCTGTTTTTTTCCATTTCTTTTTGTTTTAAGTGTGGACCTCATATATTTATCACACACATGAAAGAACTATCTCAAAAAACATGATATTAATAATTCCCTTAAAATTTTCAATGATGAGTACGAACTGATATGGACAAAGTGAGAATAGCGGAAAAAGGGTATTGGTCGATCGGGTTATTGTGGGGGAAGAAAAAATAGTGGGCAAATAAGATGTGGAACTTTTAAGAAAGCAATTGTTGCTTTGATCAAAACTTATACAGAATATAATAAAAGAATTCAATCACCAAATCAGCGAAAGTTGTGGAAGTAAAATAACAACTTATTAAAGTATCTCCTAAAAATCCTATTTACAACAACCATGAGTTATCCTTAACATTCCAATAGGAATCTATGAAACAGAATATTGAATTCAAACTCGTAACTTAAACAGCCCCATGATCCTAACAAAGCTGTTGAGGATTATCTGCTTTCTATCAGCATTAATGAACTCGGCCTCTCCGCAAAAGCGGGATAAGACTTGACTCGTATGTCCTTCCCCAGACATTCACGAGTGGATATTGAACTGATCGGCCCTTTTATCAGTATTAATGAGCATGAGGATGCAGAGTTGTTGATCATTCTGAAACAATGTTTGAGTGTCTTCCACAAGAGTTAGTGGAGGAAATCTTCCATCATTTACCACTCAAAACCATTGGTAACTGCATGTCAGTGTGCAAATCATGGAATATTATGATAAAAAGCCATTCCTTTATATTCTCACACCTCTCTCGACCCTCCCTTCCTCTCTTCCTTCTCTCTGATTTGTCCCTCTCAGATCTTTGGACTGTGAATTATTCTCTTTACTCCCCAAAAATCAATAGTGTAATCTTATCTTTCGTTCCTAATAGTAACAAACATGTTTCCTTCATAGGCTCCTCCAACGGCCTCGTTTGTCTGTCCAACAATTACTATAATATCATCCTATGGAACCCTGTCATAGGTAAACACCTCCAACTCCCAAAGCCACCTAAACCACCACATGATGATAGTTCAATGTTCACTTACGGATTTGGATTTGATTCCAAGAAGAATGATTTTAAGGTTGTGCGACTCTATTATCCCGAAGGAAGGTTCATTTATCCTCCTAAGGTTGATTTATATTCCCTCAATGAAGGTGCATGGAGGGATATTAATGCCTCACACATCAAATTAACTGTCAGAGAATTTCCTCAACACACATTTGTTAATGGTAATGCGCATTGGCTTGCCACGCGCCGGCCTGCGCTTGATCCTCTTCCGCCGCATAATGATTGCATATTGATGTTCGATATGGTGGAGGAGAAGTTCAACACTATGGAGCTTCCGGAGCAGCTGAATAATAGTACTATGAATGCTATGCCTTCTAGATTATTGCACGACATTAGTGTTATTGATGGTTGTTTCTCTCTTATAGAGTACTCATTTCCTTTATCTAATAGCAATGTCATTAACATATGGATGAGGAATCATGAGTCTTGGAGTAAGATTCACACTTTTTGCTTAAAGGAAAGGTTTCAGACGCTAAGGGGAGTGAGCACAAGGAGTGAGATTTTAGTGTTCCCATCAAAAACAAATGGATTGTGTTCCTTTGATCTCAAGAACCATGAGATTAGGGATATTGGGATCAAATTTAAAGCAACAAATGTATGTTCTAGTGATTTCAAGGCAAGCTTGGTTTTACTAGACAAAGATAGCTATGATGCTCATTCGGGTACTTTTACTAATGTTTTATGTGCTGTAGTTTTATGTTTATGGGAACAAGAAGTATCATTTTAAAGGATACAAGTTGTGTCTTTGTAGGTGATTTACATAAAGTATGACCGGTCATACTTTGTGTAAGTCGCTAAAAGGACACAATTTGTGTCCTTTTAAATGACACACACTGAACCCTATCCCTATGTTTATCTGGGGGAACTGATATTAATGTTTTGTTGTTTATATATCGTAAAGAATCAATTCAACCCAAAAACTTATACTGTTGGATGATAGCGTCTTTTTTAATGGTTTATATTATACTCTTATAATATATATAACCCTTGTAGATAATGAATCGTCTGCAAGGTGCAAGTGTTGGGGGCCAAACAACAAGTTGAAAGATGTTCAACATGTCAGGGGCAGAGGGACTTTGCAGAGAGCATGGTTTTACTTGACAAAGAAAGCAATGTCGCTGTTTCATGTACTCTACCAATGTTTTGTATTTTTTCTTAGGGTTTTATTTTTCTTATGTTGCATGAGACAAGTTGTCTCATGCAACACAAAAAAAAATGGGTGGGACCCGTTTTCTTATTTTCTCTTTCTTTTTTAGTGGGTCCCGTGCACTTTTTGTGTGTTGCATGAGACATATTGTCTCATGCAACATGAGAAAAATAACACCCTTTTTTCTTATAGTTTTATATTTATTTGCTGGACTAATATTAATGTTTTGTTGTTTAATTTACTTTGTAGTGTGAGGCCAAGAGGATGAATCACCTTGAAGGCTGAAGTTGAAAGATGATAGACATGAACCTATCCTCAAATCCAGTACTGTTATACTCTTAGATTCTCACAAGGATAGTTTCTCAAGACTTCTATTCATAAACATTGAATATGAATTTACTCCTAGTTTTTGGAACTGTATTGTTGCTAGTTTGATTTTATCTTTTAATCTCTACTTTTTTTTTTTTTTTATTTCTCTTTCACATTTGATACTTTTCTTAGGTAATTGGATCAGTAAAAGACTTTTGGGTTTAGATATGTTAAACATTTGCTAAATGATAAGGTGAAAGATGGGACAATTGCTATAGTTACTCTAAACTTGTGCGGGATGCTACATTTTCTTTTTCGGTTATACTCTCAACAAAGATGGCAAATGTTGGTGTTGATTGGTCAGAATTCCAATTGCTAGGGAATATATCACACATAGCAGCAGATGGATTTCCCTCATAGTCTTCCTCTACTCTTTGCTGTTTCTAGACAAGCAAAAGATTTTCTAAGGTTGTGATCTTTATGGGTTTGTTTGAAAAGTTTGATCCCAAGGTTTGGTTTGTGATGGTTTTGTTCATCATCATCATGTGATGGCTGCCCTTAAAAGACAATTTGCTAAAAATGCATGACACAAAAAAATATATATAGGAAAAACTAGCATAAATGTGACTTGTGAGGCAAAACATGAAGCGGAATTCCTTAATAGCATTCAGCAAAACTCAATGTCTAATTCTGATCTCATGCTTGTGTTTTGCAATGAAAAAGTTTCATTTTGATCAACTAAGCAATCAAAGAGATTTTGTGGGACTCATTACTCTTAATAACATTTGAAACAGTCTACTTTTTTATGTTCCAATTCTAGTCAGCCATTTTAGTTTATTTTAATAATGCTTTCAATTTAGTTTCTTAGCTTTTCATACATATTTGAACTTTTAAGCTCGTCCAAAATATTTAAGCCACTTATTACTATACTATATGCGGTTTCGTGTTGTATTTTGAATGTGGTTGGCAATGATGTGATATGCAGTGTTTTATAATATTGCCCCATTCCGGGTCGATCCGCTCGAGTCACTTGCCTCCTCTCTATGATGGGTTGGGGTCACTAGTTAGACCCTGCTTGCACGTTGATCCCTATAACTTCCAAAAAAAACCCTGGTTGAACCCGTGACTCTTGGGTTAGAGGGGTCACTACATTTGTAAAATAAAATAAAATTTACACTCGAAAAGACGTCTTTTGGTGTGTAAAACAAAACTCGTTGCTGCCTAGTTCTAGATCTAGATCTTAAATCTAAATTGTTTTTCTCCTTCTATTTTGATCTTCTCTCCCCAGACCCAGACCCAGTCTCCCTGGTCTCTTTCGCCATGGTGGTGATTCCTCCTATCCTCTTCGGTTTTCTCTCTCCCTCTCCTTCACTGTGTTAGTTCTTCTCTCCCCACCTCTTCCCTACGGTTCTCTCTTAGGTAATGGATCTCCTTTCACATACTGTTGTAGTTGCATGAGGAGGACAAAGAGGATCTGAGTTTGATGATATAAGTTTTTATTAACTCTATTGGAATATGTGTTTTATACTTTGATAGTTTGATTAGCTTGTGTAATATTGACTTGTGGATGTAATTGGTTGAATTATGTTAAATATATTTTGAATCTTTAATCATTGATGGTTTGATTTATTTATTTTTTGAAATTTTCATTTATGATATATATTTATATATTTTTAATGTATATTGGGTTAAAGTGATCCCATAACCTCTCAGTTGAACCCGTGACCTTTGACCTCGGCCGAGGCGATGGCCGAGCCGAGTTTTTAAATACTAGTGATATGGTTTTTGAGATTCAATCCTTTTATGCTATCGGAAAAATCAATATAGACTTAAATTGACTTATAATAAAAGAATTCAATCACCAATTCAATCAATACAAGAGCTATGGAAGTAAAATAACAACTAATTAAAGTATCTCCTAATAAATCCTATTTACAACAATCGTGAGTTATGCTTAACATTCCAACAAGAATATATTAAACAGAATTTTGAATTCAAACTTCAAATTTTAACGGCACCCATGATCCTAACAAAGTTGTTCAGGATAATCTGCTTTCTATCAGTATTAATGAGCATGAGGATGCAGAGTTGTTGAACATTCTAAAAAAATGTTTGAGTGTCTTCCACAAGAGGCAGTGGATGAAATCCTCCATCGTTTACCACTCAAAACCATTGGTAACCGCATGTCAGTGGGCAAATAAGTGGCGGAGCCAACATTTAATTTTAACCGAGGCCAAAAAATTTGACATATCAAAATATTTTCATAATTTTATAAATTTATTAGAAAAAAAATTTACTTAAATTTTTTAAAGTAATAAGTAATAGGATTGATGTTGTTTTAACAAGTAATAAATATTTATTTAAAATTTAAAATTAAATTAGTAAAGAAAGTCAAATTATGTGTATATATATATATATATGAAAATTTCATGTGAATTTTATGAATATTTTCATGTGATCTTTATGAGCATTATTTCATGTGATGTTAATGAAAATTTATTTCATGTGATCTTTGTGAATAATTTTTTTTATCTTTTATATTTTAATTTGGTTTGGGCCTATAAACTTTAGTTTGCAACTTTGTAAGCCTTACAGGTTGTATTAGATTTTTTGTAATAGGTCAGGCAGACCTATAAATCAAGTCTTTGATAGCCTAATAGGCTAGTGTGTACACAAAAGAGAACAATGGAACAAAGACTACAGAATATGATGGGAAAAATATTGAATCCTTGAACGGATTTGGATCCTCTCTCATGTGGAAAAATGCTCATGTGATCATGTTACTTGATTACAAACACTAATTGATGATAAGATAAGAGAGAAAAAAGAGTGTGATTTTTAAATGAGTGGTTGTGATCAAATAACATAACCACATGATCACTTTTACACCTGAGAGGATCCCAATTCCTCAGCAAAGGTTCTTGTAGCATTCTAAAAAAAACATATGCATTACTCCAAATGAAACAATGCAGACCACACATAAACAAACAATAAGCTCAACTAAAACTGAAATTTTACTCTTAAAAAAGTAAATGCAAACAGTACATTAAAGCAAACAAAATTATCTGAGATAAATGTTTGTTAGATGACTAGAATTTTGCGGAGTGCCATGGAGGATCCATAATTAATAATTGGGTTTTATATTTTTCATGTTAAATGAGAATGAAAATTAATAATTCTACAAAAACGAAGGGTGTGTGAAAACTATAAAACTTAATAATTCACAATTCCTTTTCTCATTCTTTTGCACAAGAGTTTGAAACATAGCTATAGAGCTGCAGCCTGCATGTAAAAGCAAGCATTTGAGAACCAATAATAACATCTTTGTAACAAAATCTCAATAGTAGCAAACTGCTTGCTTATTGCATATCTATTAGGGTGGCAAAACAGGTAATGACCTGAGGGTCAACCAGCGACTCGACACGTCAAAATGTGTCATGTCGACTCGTGGGTTCAAATGGATCATATAGATGTCCTGATTTTTTACACGAATTGATGTGGTGTTGTGTTACGGGTTAACCCACGTGTCAATTTGTATTGGGGATATTTTTGATAATTTATATTATAAAATCCTATTTGTGTTGTATCACGTCAACTCGTGTGTATGCATGTCAATTTCAAGTTTTTTTTGTATTTATTTTTAAAAAAATTCTTAATTTTTCGTATCGTGTCGTGTCAACCCTCTACCTGCAACAGATTGTGTAAGGGTTTGAGTTTTTAACCCATCAATGAAAACATGTCATGTAAGGGTTGAGCAGTTTTGTGTTCATGTGAGTTGTGTCGACTCGTTTTGACCATGGTAAGTTAGAAGTTTAATATTTCCATGTGGTTGCTCACATAAATTGATCAAATGAAATTAATCCTATCATATTTACACCCTTTTGATAGTCTACATTATAATATCATTCATCAAAAGTATGAAACTATGCTTAGTAGTAGAAAGTCCAAGACTATGTGAAGCTAAGAAGACGTTTCCCAACATTGGATATCCCATTTTTGTCCCGTGAAATTTTGGAAACCAAGTCAACTTGCAATGGAGTGTGCAAGACATGTGGAGGTGTAACTGAGGGCAAAGAATCAATTTGTCTCTCTCAGAAACTCCTGGCTCAGCTGATAATGAGAATGAATTGAAAGGCCAACCTTGCTCAGCTTATTAAAATATAGATAATAACTCATATCAATATTTTTTTTTCTTCAAATTTAATGTATAAGTCATGTTTGATTAATCTTAAGAATGAGTCTTATATTTTGTCTTTTGAGTAGTTTGAGAGATGATTACACTAATATATTAATTTTGTTGGTTAAAGATAATGAAAAAAAAAAAGTAGAAATAATCTACATACTTATACAAATTGTATTAATTCGTTTTGCATGTTTACACTCTCCAAATGATCAAAATTATTATATTATCTAATTATTCATAATTATATCTTCAAAGAATTGAGTTTGGCGTGAAAGTGAAGTCATGTGTGGCATGAAAACATGATTCTTTGATTTAAATTTATAAATGCAACTCAAGTGCCATCGCCCCACAATTAACTGATATTTTAAATTTTTCTTGAGTTTAATTTTCTCATTCTTCTTAAATTATCATATGATGTAATTGTGTATTTTTATATTATTAAAGAATTCAATTTTAATTCCTATAAATATATGAAAAAAATATATATTTTTGTTCAATTGAAAATGTATTATTATATTTTAACATTTATAATGATATTATAATTACTAGTTTATTAACAATAATGTCTACTTTTTTCCTTTTTAAAATAAAAATGATTGGTTATTAGTGATTATGAATTTTATTTCTACGTATTGTTTATTTTCTAGTTTTTTTAATTAATATCATTGTATAAAATAAATAAAAATAATTTTATAAAATTTATTTAGCTAAATAATTTCAAGATGTCAACAAATAAGAAATTATAATATAAGTTTGATTATGATATTATTAAATTTATAAGTATTTTTTTATTTCAGCGCTATATGGAAAAAAAAATTTACATGACTTTTTAATAATATTATGTATAAAAATATATTTTTGTTTAAACATTCAAATGAAATTTTTCTTACTTCAGATTATTTTAAATCCAAAAACAAAATAACTTTACAAAGTCATGATACATAGAAAGTTTTATATTTTTTTTTTCATTTTGTACTAAAAAAAAAGCTTTATATTTCTATTTTTATTTTTGTAAATGTTATACAAACTACAATGAAATGAATGACTTTTTCCGACACGCGAATTTGACCGTTTTTCGACACGTTGACCATTTCGACACGCGAATTTGACCGTGACCGATACGGTCAAATGGCATTTTCATGATTTTTTTATTTTTTAATTTTTTACTTTTTTAATAAAAAAAAATAAAATATATTAATAAAGCTTCCACCTGATTATATCAATTGTAATTTTTTGTCTAGATAAGAGATCATCTCAGCATCATTGTTGTCAATTCCTATTACGCTCTTGTTGTATCTCATTCTCTCTGATCTCTCTCTAATATGATTTGTTCTCTCTACCTGATATTATATCTCTCTCATCCCAGTTTTTATTTTTTTTATTAAAGCTTCCATCTTTATAACGTGTTGATGAGTATTATTAATTTAGTTTCATTTTTTGTTAAATTATTAAATATTAAATGAAATATACTCTATATAAATTAAAAATATTATTTAATATTAAAACGTGTCCCAACGTGTCGAAATCCACAATTTTTTAGGATTGGCGTGTAGGAGTGTCGTGTCGTGTCGTGTCACGTGTCGCGTGTCGTATCGGTGCTACATAGCAAACTACAATGAAATGACTAGATAATATTAAATCTAAAAAATATATTTTAATATATATAATAATATATATTATATTTAATACATATAACAATTCATAATAAGACATATAACCAATCAAATATTCAAATTTTATAACATAAATATAAAAAAATTAATTTTTTTACCTTGTTAATTTTTCATGTCAAATTTCATAACAGAAAAAAATTAATTTATAAATGAATTTTTTTTTTAGTTAATTAAAAAAATTAAGACTAAAAAAAAGAAGAAAAAAATGTGTCCGAGCGTTGACCACGTGTCAAAAAAAGTTGACTGCGTGTCGAAAAAACGTGTCGGAGCGTGTCTGAGAGTTGGCCACGTGTCCTAAAATGCTGACTTCGTGTTGGACGCGTGTTCGTGTTGGACGCGTGTTCGTGTTGGACACGTAATTTTTTTTTTAAATCACGTGTCGTTGCTCGTGAGCATCCCAATATGTGTGGCCCATGAACCACATTGTCTTGTCTCTTAAGCCACTATTATTAACATTAAGTTTAAGGGGTGTATTGGATTGAGATTTTAAAGAATTTTAATGGATTAATTTTGGACAAAAAAATTCATTGTATTCAATTGGGATTGAAAAAAAGTCATCTGGTATCCAATTAGGATCATAAAATATTCTTTTAAAGTCCGTCCAAATCCGTTGGTATTTAATCAGAATTTTAAACAAAGGAAAAACAATGTTGTGGTATTCAAAAACCTAATGATTTTAATGGATTTTCTATTGATGTGGATTTCGTGAGACACTTTAGTCAGAAATATAAATAGGATGCTTTTCTCACAATCTCACCATAACCCATTGGATTTCTTGAGATTTCTCTATTGCTTTGTCTTCTTCCTTTGGTGGGTTGACTTGCTCGAAATCGGGTTTCGCCATAGATGATTAATCAAAGCTTAAAAAAGCATGTTTTTGAACGATTTTTATCACAAAACAACTCAGAAACAACAACCCAACAAGATTTTAATCTAATCTATCTCAAAAACAATAGATTTTAGAGCAATTTTTTAGAGTTTTTGAAAGTGTAAAAAATGATTTTTAAAACTATTGATCGCGATTTTTCTTGGCACAAAAAAGTATAATTTTTGTATTAAAAATAATATAAGACACTGGGAAAACAACAAAAGAACAAAAACTCCCCAACCATTTTTCATTTTAAATCAATGGAATAACATTGTTTTAAAGAAATATTGAAAATTTTATAATATGAATCCTATGTTTAATAACAATACATTACCTATCTAATCACCATTGGATCAACACAAAATTTTCTGCTATAATCCTCCCTCTAATAACAATATATTCATGAACAAAATTCCTCTGCTATAGGAAACGATTTCAAACAATTTTTGTGTCAATAGATCACTATAAACTTATTTTCCAAAAGCCTCAAAGTAAATTAAGGTTTCAATGTATCGATTTAAAATAATTTGAGAAATTTTCTAAATTTTCATGTAATAAAACTCATAAATTCAAATTCAAAATTTTCTTAGAATACGCAATGAAAACATGCATATGATATATGGTTAGAAAACTCTCATTATGTAAAACAAAAACACTAAGGTTTACAAGATCAATTGCAAAAAATCCCAAATGAAATTTTATCATGAATTTTATTGATCGAATAAATTATATTAGATTTTACTTTCTTTTATTAATATCATTACATTTTTTTAACTTGAAAAAGGGTAATGAAATGTATTGTTGAGTTTGTAAATGATCTGTACAAAGGGTTCTCTATTTATAGAGAATACTTGACCTAATAGGCTTGGCCCAATACAACAAATTAATAACTAAATAATAATTAATTAATGACTAAATAATAAAAAATTGATTATTATTTACAACACTCCCCCTCAAGCTGATGAATAGATATTTATCATTCTCAGCTTGCTAGTAAGTTCTTGAAATCTGTCTAAAGGAAGTCTCTTTGTCAATAGATCAGCCAATTGACCCCCAGTGGGAATGTATGGAGTGGTAATCAGCCCACTATCAAGTTTCTTTTTGATGAAATGACGGTCGACCTCAATATGTTTAGTCCAATCATGTTGAACTGGATTAAGAGATATACAAATAGCGGACTTATTATCACATAGAAGCTTCATAGGTCCCTCACATTTATTTTGAGATCATCAAGTACAATTTTCAGCCACGGTAACTCACAAATGCCTTGAGCCATAGCTCGAAATTCAGCTTTTGCACTTGATCTGGCGACCACATCTTGTTTCTTACTTCTCCATGTCACCAAGTTACCGCAAAGAAACATGCAATAACCAGTGGTAGAACGACGGTCAGTCATGGATCCAGCATAATCAGCATTAGTGTAAACTTCTAAAGAGAGATTGCCATCACATCGAAATAACAGTCCTTTATCAGGTGTAGCTTTAAGATACCGAAGAATTCTCTCTACTGCCTGTATGTATTTCTCCTTTGGATCATGCATAAACTGACTGACAACACTAACAGCATAAGCTAGGTTTGGTCTAGTATGAGCCAGATATATCAATTTTCCAACTAGCCATTGATATTGTCCTTTATCAACTGGAGGACTCTCCTCTTCATAGCCTATCTTGTGATTATGCTCAATAGGAGTATTAGTGGGTTTACACCCGAGCTTTCATGCTTCTTTGAGAAGATCAAGAACATATTTCCTCTGACTGATAAAAATTCCTTTCCTTGAATGGGCTACTTCTATCCCTAGGAAATATATCAATTTCCCAAGGTCTTTTATTTCAAACTCATAGGCAAGCCGTGTTTGCAGAATCTGTCTCTCCACAAAATCATCACCTGTGATAATAATATCATCAACATATATAAGGAGCACAGTAAGCTTCCCATCATGGGAGTGCTTGAAGAAAAGAGTGTGATCTCCTTGACTCTGTCTGTATCCTAAGGTCATCATAACCTTAGTAAACATTCCAAACCAAGCACGAGGTGACTACTTCAATCCATACAAGGCCTTTTTTAATCTACAAACTTTATTTTCCCCCTTTATAGAATCAAAATCAGGCGGGATTTCAATGTAGACTTCTTCTTCTAACTCACCATCGAGGAAAGCATTTTTCACATCAAATTGATTTATATCCCAATTGTAATGGGCAGCAAGGGATAACAAGACTCTCACCGTATTCAACTTTGCAACTGGAGCAAAGGTTTCTTCATAATAAATGCCATAGGTTTGAATGTAACCTTTGACAACTAATCGAGCCTTGTATCTCTCAAGAGTTCCATCATAATTATATTTCAGGGCATAAACCCATTTGCACCCTACTGCTTTCTTTCCGTTAGGTCTATCAATAACCTCCCATGTCTTATTTTTCTCCAACGCATTCATCTCCTCTTGCATGGCTTGGGCCCAATTCCCATCTTTCAAGGCTTCATGTACTGATTTTGGGATTGCCATAGAGTCTAGTGCTGAAACAAAGTTTTTGTGCTGCACAGAAAGATTAGTAGAAGAAACAAAATGGGAGATAGGATATTGAGTACAAGAGGGACAGGAGGAACAAGATTTCTCGGGACAAGATCTTTTCCCTTTTCTTAGTGCAATAGGTAAGTCATCAGAAGTAAAAGCAATGGGTAAGTCATTATAGATATCAGAAGAAATAGAAAAATCATGAGAGGCAATAATATTAGAATCAGAAACAGGAGATTCAGAAGAAACAGGAGATTCATAACTTACCAGTAGTTCAAACGATTGAGGTTGTTGGTGAGACAGTATGGGTTGTACCAATTCAGGTGTCAAAAACTTTCGTATCTCAGGTGTATTTGAAGGTTCTGACACACTAGGAGCAGACACACTAGGAAGAGGTGTAGGAGTAGACAAGACTAATTCAGACTCAAAGAAGGAAGGAGATGAGTCTTCTGAAGAACTGTTCTCCCCTGAAGATGAAGACTCATGAAATAAAATTCAGATTCTTGATTGACTCTTGTAATTTTGAATATTTGTTAAAAGTTCATATAATTTTTTTTTCAAAACTTATAAATTCTATTAAAATCATTTAAAATTCATTCTTATGAAATCTTGATCGTAAAAAATACTTTTGAAAAAATCTTTAAAGTACTCCGATTCTAAATAATCTTTTAACATCTATTAGATTTTTTACCTCAAAATCATAATCCATACATCACCTTAACCTTAACCAGTTAAGCTACGTAAACATCGCAGTCAAAACAAAATAGGGTTTTAGAAACGCATAAAACACATATAGAGGATATTACATCTAATATCTATCTAGGGTTACTCTTCTCTTCTCTGCTCCCAAAACCAAAAGAAAATTCTCTTTCTTTCGTTTTCTCTTGTGAATTCGTAAGCCATGGAATCACCCGGTAACGACCATGTCCTGGGTGGTGGAGAACCCAACGACGTCGTTAGACCCTTTTCCCACAGACAAGAACATGAACAAGACCAAGAACAACAACAACACCACAATTCCCAACCTCTTACCGGCGATGGTGCCAGTCCTGGGTAACTTTCTCTCTCTCTCTCTCTCTCTCCCCTTTTTTTCTTTTCTTTTCTTTCTCAATTATGTCTGGTTTCCGAGAAAATCTTAAAATTGGAACCTTGAGAAACCCCAACTTAAAAAGAATCTTTTTTTCGTATTTTCTTGCAAAAGGGTATTTTTGTTGCATTTGTTTTTATAGATTAGATGTCAATATTGTTAGATTTGGTTCTAATTTCACTCGACCCCATAATTTGCAGAAAGATATTTATAGGTGGTTTAGCGAGAGAAACGACCATTGGTTAGTGCTTGCTTTGTCTTTATTTATTATTATTATTATAGTTATTGGGGTTGTAAATCCCTTCTCTATGTTATGTAGATTTTTATAGCTTTGTGCATTGGTTTCTTACACCTTTGGGTTGTGCTTCGTGTTGCAGCTCAATTTATCAAGCACTTTGGTAACTATGGTGAGATTACGGATTCTGTCATCATGAAGGACAGGAAAACTGGTCAGCCTCGTGGATTCGGGTTTATAACGTATGCAGATCCCTCTGTGGTTGATAAAGTCATTGAGGATACTCATATTATCAATGGCAAACAAGTATGTCTTGCATTTGATAATGTCTTTGCTTAGGATTTTACATGTTTTGTTTTGATTATAGTGATTAGTGAATGGATACTTTACTGGCTCTTATGGTTTTGGGATCATATATAGGTTGAAATTAAGCGGACCATACCAAGGGGAGCTGTTGGCTCTAAGGATTTTAGGACAAAGAAAATTTTTGTAGGTGGGATTCCTTCAAATGTGACTGAAGGTAGGTTGTCTCTTTAGTTAGCTGATTTTTGCTGCTTGGCCGCGAGGTATCAACATGGGGGACACATTACAACACCTTGAGAGAGTAAATCCAAAATATTTGGACAGTATGGACTTAAAAAATTATTTAAGTTTGAAATTCTATAATTCAATGTTTTTTTTATATGAGAGTACTGTTTAGGATCTGTCAGAGGTTTGCTCTGATATTGTACGCAGACAGAGATCCCATATTGTAGTGTACCAGATATGTTCAAGCTTTCCTCACTTAGATAGTCTTCTTGTGAACCACTTGCGCACACATAAGTCACATCTGTGCAGATGTGAATGATGTGTCATGTGTATATGGTGGGTGATGTGTAAGTAAATTAACTATTTTCATTTTGATTTCCCTTGCTCCCTTTAAAGCTCAGTTAAAAATAACTCACTCATAGTAGTTTATTACGTTGCAATAGCGCCGCGAGCCGCGCAACACAGGCATTGCGGTGCCTCGCCCCAAGAAACCGCACCGGAACGCGATAGCGGCCATTGCGATCGCATTTGCGGCCAAATTGCGGCCATAAGGCAAAATGTCAATTTTGTCCTAAATTTAAATGTGTAACAGAATTTTTTTAAGGGTTTTTTAGTCTATCTCTGTCTCTCTCTATCAGTTATGTTATATCTGCCTTTAAAAAATGTTTCTTTTTGTCATTATTTCTGTCATATATCAATTCCGCTATTTTCGCATCCGCAACCCGTTATAGCGCTATAGCATTTTTCGGGGTTGTCCGCGACATGCCGCAATCCGCATTTGATAACTTTGAACTCACTAAAAATCGATTATTGATTTGGAAAGTGACTTGTTAGTTATGAAATAGCTGCAGCCTGCAGCAAATGGCACCTTGCTTCATTTGATATTGTTTTTACTCAGAGATGCACTTGTGCAGATGAATTTAGAGACTTCTTTACACGCTATGGAGAAGTCAAAGATAACCAAATAATGCGGGACCACTCCACCAATCGATCTCGTGGCTTTGGGTTTGTCACCTTCGACTCTGAGGAAGCTGTTGATGATCTTCTATCTATGGGGAACAAGATTGAGTTTGCTGGAACTCAGGTGAGGAATCTTTTGTTCAAAACTAGTACCTGCATTTCATCATTGTACCTTTGGGATATAGTAAAGGGCTCTGACTGTAGTGATTGACTACCAAATCTTGAGGGTTAATTTTAAGCTTGAAATTGTCTTGGCTGAGAGTTTTTGTTAAAATGGTAAGAAAACAGTATAAGTTTGGCTTCTTGGTTTGCTCAGTACCATGATTGGATTTTTTTTTGTATTTGTTTTTGTGGAATCCCAACTCTTCTAATAGTTTAAGCTTTTAAGTGGAGGCTCATTAATGGATTTGGTGTTCATGTCCACAAAATAGTGCCCATGAATCATTATTAACTTTAACCAATGCTTTACTGTCAATAATAAAGGAGCCATGATTTCCGATTTTCCTATTGAATTCAATATACCAGTTGCAATGTACTTCACACGAAAAATATGAATTGCATAGTTCTGTAACATCTTATGCATCTTTGTTTTTCTGTCAGTAATTACTGAAAGGGTTTTCCTTGCGGCCCAATAAGGGGGCATTGGTTTTTGGATAGAATTAGTGAGCTTCACTTTTTCTTCGATGGGAAACTTTTACCTTTTGTTTTGAATAGTAGATAGAAACTACTGTAGAGCGGAAAAGTGTATGACAAGCATAGTAGTCAAAAGCGCTGCTAAAGCGGCGGCGCTACCCACCCCGTTCGCGGGTTGCAGAGGACCACCACGTCCAACCGCAACCGCATCGCACCAGTGACAGATCGCGTTTGATGCGGTTGCAATAGCGGTTAGAAACGGCTTCTGAAGTGGTGAAAAGCGGTGAGAAAACACGGATGTATAACACGAAGAAGAAAGGATGAAACGCAAACCAGATTTGGGTATTTTTGTCCTTTATTTAATATTAAAAACCATTGGGCCTTTCTTTTAACTTTTGGATCCATCTTTTTCTTATAAATACCACTGACACACTCCACCGATACAGACCTAATTCAACGTTCGCTGCTTTGCTTTCTTCTCTCTATTCAAAGTTGGCAGCTTTCCTTCTTTTTATTTAATATTTTCTATTCACAGATTCCCAGCTACGCGCATCTGTAAGTTTTTAACTTTATTCTATTCTTTTTAGTCTTACGTCTTACCATCTTATTTTTTTTTTTCTATTATTTTATTTCTACTCTTCTATTTTTTTTCTTTTAATTTTTTTTCTACCCTCTTTTTTTTTGTTTTTTTTTTTTTCCTGATTTCTTCCCTTTATTTTTTGTCCATTTTTTTTTTCTTGGTTATTTTTTTCTGACTCTCATAATAGGTTAATGCTCAGTAGAGTCTGGATATATATTACTTTCAATTTTTTTTTTTTGATATATAACTTTCAATTTACTTAAATAAAAATTATATATTTTTTTATATTTTACAAACTGTGAATTATTTTTTGATACATTACTTTCAAATATTTTTGAAACATTACTTTCAATTTACTTAAAAAAATTATGAATTTTTTTTTACAAAAAAGTTACGAATTCCTTTTTACAAGAAAATTACGAATGTTTTTGTACAACAAAATTACGATTTTTTTTTTACAAAAAAACTACGCATTTTTTTTTTCACAAAAAGTTATATATATATTTTTTATTTTACAAACTGTGGATTATTAAACACACTGAATAATGTCTAAAAGTTAATTATTTTTTGTTTGTAAAATAAGTTAAAAAAACATATTTTTATTTTAAATAGTTTTAAATTTTTATTCAAATACAAAATAATAATTTTAGAAAAAAAATTTATAAATTAAAAAAGAGAGGTTATAATTATAACTTTTTTTACTATTTTGTAACTAAATTATTAAACATTTCTTTTTTTGTCTAACTACACCACAAGACTCACATCATCCTTGTAATTGATTTCTTTTCTTTCTTTTTTTTACCCTCTATAATAATAAATGTAGCTAGTGATGGCAACCAATGACACTACACAAGAGTCTCCTTCTTCTTGTGCTTTGGTTAAACCCCCGCGTC
This sequence comes from Gastrolobium villosum, assembly GCA_032173675.1. Taxonomy (NCBI): domain Eukaryota; kingdom Viridiplantae; phylum Streptophyta; class Magnoliopsida; order Fabales; family Fabaceae; genus Gastrolobium; species Gastrolobium villosum. The sequence goes on from JAVKPL010000581.1 coordinate 93,971, forward strand.
CATATCGTGATATAGCATGGCAATGGAATTCCTTGAAGGATATCAATAACAGAAGGAATGTGACATGTGACTATTGTAAGAAGACAACAACAGGTGGAATTACCAGGGCTAAATACCACCAAATGGGGATAAAGGGAGATGTAGAGCCATGTAAGAAAACCCCCCCCTGAAGTAAGAAATGCTTTGAAGGAAGCGTATGAGAGGAAGCTAGCTGATAAAAATGCTTCCCTACATGAGCTACAAGAAGATGATGATGAGCTTGAAGAGGTGGGAGAAATTCGTAACATTCGAACTGGAAAAAAAGAGTAACATCCGGCAGTGATTCCTCTACTGTTCCTGCCAAAAAAAGCAAGATTGTGAAAGGTCCCATGGACCTACTTTTAAAAAAACCAGAAAATAGCATCAAGTTGGGGAAAAGGCAAACAAGCATCAATGATGCTTGTGATAAAGAAGCTAGAGCCAGAACAGTTCAATATATTGAGAGGTTTTTAGTAACGAATGAGATACCTTTCAATGTTGTACGCTCTAGAAGTTTCAGGTTGATGGTTGAAGGAATAGGGAGCTATGGTCCTCATTTGAAGGTTCCATCTTATTATGAATGCAGAATTACACTCCTTCAAAAGGACTTAGAGTACACCAAAGAATTATTGAAGGAGCATGAGATAGACAGAGTAAACTACGGATGTTCTATTATGTCTGACGGATGGATGGATAAGAAGGGTAGAACTTTGATCGATTTCTTGGTGAATTGTCCATCAGGAACTATGTTTGTGAAGAGTGTTGATGCTTCTTCTTATGTCAAGACTGGTGAGAAATTATGTCAACTTCTGGACACTTTTGTGATGGAGATTGGAGAACAAAATGTTGTTCAAGTGGTGACCAACAATGGAAGCAATTATGTTTTGGCCGGTAAGAGACAATAAATTCATTCAATTGTTAATATTTCAATTTATTTGTGACTCGTTTTTTTATTTAAGTTTATGCTTGTGATGTTAGGGAAATTTTTACAAGCCAAGAGACGTCATTTGTTTTGGACTCCATGTGCTGCACATTGCTTAGATTTGATGCTCGAAGACATTGGAAAGCTTGATAGAGTAAAGAGGACAATAAAAAAAGGCATCTGGTAGGTTTCATTTATAATCATTCATTGGCATTGAACACTATGCGACAATTCACAAGCAAAACTGAATTGGTGAGGCATGGAGTGACAAGGTTTGCTACCACATTCCTGACATTGCAGAGGTTGCATAAACAGAAAAACAACCTCCGAAGGATGTTCACTTTTGATGAGTGGTCAAAATCTAAGACTGCCAAAGACCCTAAGGGGAAAAGGGCAACTGATATTGTACTCAGTACATCTTTTTGGAATGATGTAGTTTTTTGTCTTAAGGCTATGGGGCCTCTTGTGGGTGTGCTGAGGATGGTTGATAATGAAAAAAAGCCAGCAATGGGTTACATTTATGAAGTAATGGATAGGGCCAAAGAAGCAATTCAAAATGCGTTTCATGGAATTGGAAAAGAAGATAAGTATAAAGATATTTTAGCTATCATTGATAGAAGATGGGATTGTCAACTTCATCATCCTTTGCATGCAGCTGGGCATTATCTTAACCCTCAATTTTTTTTATTCTAATCCAAAGCTGGATGATGATTTAGAAGTGGTTAATGGTTATTTAAAATGCTTCGAGAGGCTAACTGCAAATACAGATGAGATGGACCAGGTTATGAATGAATTGGAGCTATATAAGAAAGCTCGGGGTCTCTTTGGCATGGAATCAGCCAAAAGACAGAGGGATAAAGTGTCTCCTCGTAAGTATTTTATCCCTTTAAGCTTTTATTTAACTAGTCATATTATTGAGTTATTATATTTTGTATTACAGTGCAATGGTGGGGGACGTATGGAACACAAACAAAAGCACTGAAAAAAATTGCCATTAAAGTATTGAGTCTGACTTGCAGCTCTTTGGGATGTGACTGCAATTGGAGTATTTTTGAGCATGTAAAACATGCTCAATGATTTTATTTATAGAGCTTCATAACTGATTGTGAAACTAAAATGTTTTATTGTTAATTATCAAATAGATTCATTCCAAGAGGCGAAGTAGACTTGAGCATCAGAAGTTGGAGGGCTTGGTTTATATTAAATATAACAGTTAAATGTAAAGAATATGTGAAATATATTGAATGAATAATTACAATACAAGAGCTCTCTATATATAGAGGCTCGTAAAACCTAAAGAGCTAAGTTTACCGGATGTGGGACTATCTAATATATACTGAACAATTATATACGATGTGGGACTATCTAATATATAACAAATATTCTAACACTCCCCCTCAAGCTGAAGCATATATATTGTAAGCACCCAGCTTGCCACAAATATATTCAACCGGAGGTCCCCTAAGAGCTTTAGTGAAGACATCCGCGAGTTGATTACTGGAGTTGACAAATGCCGTTTTGATTTCTCCTGACTGAATCTTTTCTCGAATGAAGTGACAATCGATCTCTATATGTTTGGTTCTCTTATGAAATACCAGATTAGAGGATATATGTAGTGCAGCGTGATTGTCACAAATGAGAGTCATGGGTTGTTTCTGTTCACAAAGATGGAACTCCCGAATTAATTGCTTCAACCAGATTAGCTCACAAGTAGCAACTCTCATTGCACGATATTCGGCCTCTGCACTAGATCGGGCAACAACAGTTTGTTTCTTACTTTTCCAGGAAATCAGGTTTCCTCCAAAGAAAACACAATAGCCTAAAGTAGAGCGCCTATCCGAGGGTGATCCTGCCCAATCAGCATATGAATAACCACAAATTTCTGTATTTCCCTGATCTGAATATAATAAACCTTTCCCTGGTGCTCCTTTGATGTAATGAGAATTCTAATAGCAGCATCCCAATGAGAATCACATGGAGAATCATGAAACTGACTAGCGACACTAACAACAAAAGAAATGTCCGGTCTGGTTACAGTGAGATAATTGAGCTTCCCAATCAATCTTCGATAACGTCCAAGATCAGATAATGGCTCCCCCTGTCCGGGCAACAACTTGGCATTGGGATCCATGGGTGTATCAACTGGTTTATATCCCAACATTTCAGTCTCTTCTAGGATATCCAAGGCATATTTCCTTTGATAGATAGAAATGCCCTTTCTAGATTGCGCCACCTCAATTCCCAAGAAGTAATGCAGCTTCCCAAGATCTTTTGTTTGAAATTGACTGAATAAATGTTGTTTTAACTGATGAATTCCTTCTTGATCACTTCCGGTGAGAATGATGTCATCAACATAGACTAACAAGTAGATGCATTTGTTAGGAGATGTGATCCTATAAAATACAGAATGGTCAGCTCTACTCCTGATTAAGCCAAACGCCTGAACAGCAGAACTGAAACGACTGAACCATGCTCGAGGAGACTGTTTGAGACCATATAATGATTTGCGAAGACGTCACACCTTCCCAGACTCCCCCTGAGCAACAAAATCAGGTGGTTGCTCCATGTAAACTTCTTGTAAATCACCATTAAGAAAAGCATTTTTGATGTCAAGTTGTAGGAGTGGCCAGTGGCGAACAACAGCGAGGGCAAGAAATAAACGAACCGATGCCATCTTAGCAATAGGAGAGAATGTGTCGCTATAATCAAGACCAAATATTTGAGTAAAACCTTTTGCAACTAAACGTGCCTTGAGACGATCAATATGGTCATCAGGTCCAACTTTCACAGTAAAAACCCAGCGACAACCCACTATAGACTTATCTGGGGGAGCAGAAACAAGGTCTCAAGTGCCATTGGTATGAAGTGCGGTCATCTCATCTAGCATCGCTTGGCGCCACCCTGGATGAGAAAGTGCTTCACATGTGGTTTGGGGAATAGAAACAGAAGAAAGACTAGAAACAAAGGTGAAATGAGGAGGAGAAAGACGGTCATAGCTCAAAAAGGTACAAAGAGGATAAAGATTACGAGTAGTACGTATACCTTTTCTTTGAGCAATAGGAAGAACCTCTGGTGAAGGATCCAGAGGGGAAGAATCAACTGCAGGGGGCAATGAGTCAGCAGGGATCGAGTTAACAGGAGGCACAGTCTTACGACGTTGATAAGTGAGAAGTGGACGTTCCTCAGGTAGTGAAGCAATATGTTGCTTATCTGGAATAGAAGTACAAGTACCTGCAGCTGGCAAAGACAAGTCTAGAAAGGGAACAGGAGGAACATGATCAACTTGTGACAATGAAGACGGGTTAGAATTAAAGGGTTGTTGATCAAGAAAGGTGACATCAGCGGAAACTAAGTAACGCTTGAGATCGGGAGAGTAACAACGATACCCCTTTTGAAGACGAGAATAACCAAGAAAAATGCATTTAAAAACTTTGGATGTTAACTTGTCTTTACCAGGAGTAAGATCATGAACAAAACAGGTACAACCAAAGACATGTGGGGATAGAGGATAGAGAGGAACATCTGGAAACAATAAGGTATAAGGAATGTCATTATTAAGCACAGATGAAGGCATACGGTTGATGAGAAAGCAGGAAGCAAGTACTGCATCGGCCCAGAAGTGAAGAGGATCATGCATGTGGATAAGAAGAGTTCTTGCAATCTCAATGATATGTCTATTCTTTCGTTCAGCTACTCCATTTTGTTATGGAGTGTGAGGACAAGTGGTTTGGTGTAAAGTACCCTTTGTCGCTAAGAAATTAGAAAAGTCAACAGAAACATATTCCTTAGCATTATCACTTCGTAAAATACGAATGGAAGCACCAAATTGAGTATGGATTTCAGCAGAGAACTTTTGATAAATAGAAAATAACTCAGAACGGTTTTTCATTAAATAAATCCAAGTACAACGGGAAAAATCATCAATAAAAGTAATGAAATATCGAAATCCTAAAACAGACACACTACGACGACCCCAAATATCTGAATGAATAATAGAAAAAGGAGCATCAGCTCGTTTATTGACTCGATTAGCAAAGGAAGAGCGTATGTGTTTTCCTTGCTGACATGACTGACAATCTAAAGTCTGAAGATCATATAAAAGAGGAACCATCTTTTGTAATTTTGAAAGACTAGGATGCCCAAGACGACTGTGGATAAGTTGTGGAGATTCTGTGATAGAACAAGCAACTGAAGGTCTCGGCACAACCAGGTAGAACAGACCCCGTGACTCACAGTCCACTCCAATCGTCTTCCCCGTGCCCGGGTCCTGCACAGAAACAGAATTATTTGAGAAGGTGACGATACAGTTAAGAGAACTGATCAATTTACTAACAAATATTAAATTATAAGGGATGTGAGGAATGTAATAGACAGATGTTAAGGTCAATGAGGAGGTTGGACAGATTTGTCCAATCCCATGAACGGGAGCCTTAGTTCCATCAGCAAGAGTAAATGAGGGTAATTTATCAGAATAAGTAAGATGAAAAGAGTTCCTTATTACCACAGAGGTGATCAGTAGCACCTGAGTCAAATATCCAAGGACCAAGTGATGTACAATGAGAAACACAAGCAACAGGATTACCAGTTTCTGAAGTCTGAGATTGAGGATAGGCTTTCCTGAGAAGGTTCTGGAATGCTGCATAGTCTTCAGAGGATAGAGAGACTGTACCATTTGAAGTAGTATCTGATTGAGCTATATTAGCAGCAAAAGAAGGTCGCGGATGAGGATACTTTGTGTAGCAGCGTTCCTCATAATGACCAAGTTGCTGACAGTAATGACAACGAGGTCGCTGACCACGTCCTCCTGGGCCTCCTAGGCCACGTCCTCCTGGGCCTCTACCACGACCACGTCCACCTCCAATATTCCCGCGAAAGTCATTACGGGAAACTAGAGCAGTAGGATCAACAACGGAAGATGATGCAGGAGCAGATTTCTTATTCAAATTCAGAAGACGCTGATATGTCATGGATAGATTAGGCTCCCCACTCGTCAAAATAGTATCACGGACATTATCATATTCTTCGGGAAGGCCAGAAAGTGTGGCAACCATAAAGAGACGTTCTACCTGTTTTCAATATGCAGTAACATCAGTAGGGCAAGGCAGCATATCCAAATATGCCTGCATCAAAGATCGACTCTTGCCAACATATGTCTCCATCTGAATGTCGGATGATTTTCTTAATTCCATAAACTGAGAGATGATGAAATAGAGTTGCTGAACATCATTAGTGTAGAGGTTCTTTGCTTCCTCCCATACTTCAGTGCAAGTTTGAAATGAATAAAAGATATCCAAGACGACTGGATCAATAGATTGCTAGAGGATACTCAGAAGCTGGTTGTCAATCTTCTCCCAATCAGATTTGTCCTCTTTAGGGACATCAGTAGACTTAGTTGTGAGATGGTTCCCATATCCTTGTCCAAAGAACCAAACTCGAACAGAGGTGGCCCATTTTTTGTAATTAACAGATCCCTTCAATTTTGAAGAGGTAATGGACCCCACATTGGTAGAGATGATATTGGGAGAATTTTTTCATAGGAGGAGATGGAGAATTGACCTCTGAATGAACAAAAGGGTTCGTTGCCATAGCACGAAATCACAAAGATATAAACCGAATAAATAGAAACGAACCTGATCACCAATCAAGAAGCGGTGCGCACCAAAAATTAGACCCACAAAGAAACAACCACATATCCAGGAAGAGGAGGAGGAGACGAGCTTCTCTGTCCAAGATCGGTCGGAAAAAGTCGCCGGAACAGTGCTCACGCGCCGGCAGAAGGTGGCGCGTGAAGCCCACGGGCAGAGGAGACAGGCGGCGCGTGAGAGCGCGTGCCAACTCCGATGATGGCCGGACCGCCGCAGAACTGGTCGCCAAAAGGAGAGGGTGTTTATCGCGTGGTGTCCGGACTGAAAACTCGCCGGAAAAGTGCTCCGGCGGCTTGAACAGTGGCTGACGGCGGTTCTGGTGACTGTTGGAGTTTTGGACGCGTGCAGAAGGTGCTTGGAGGGGACTTACAGTCCTTGATGGCTTGTCGGAAGGACGCACGGCAAAGAAAAGGTGACTCCTAGGCGGAAGCTAGGGTTCCCAGAACAAAAGAACAGCTCTGATACCAAGTTAAATGTAAAGAATATGTGAAATATATTGAATGAATAATTACAATACAAGAGCTCTCTATATATAGAGACTCGTAAAACCTAAATAGCTAAGTTTACCCGATGTGGGACTATCTAATATATACTGAACAATTATATACGATGTGGGACTATCTAATATATAACAAATATTCTAACAATAACCAAACTCTTAAATATCGATTTGACAATCGTGATCTGATTGATCCTATTCTCCTAAATGGTATTGATGAAAGCATTGAATGGTTGGTAGGAGATATGGGTGGTGATGGGGAACAAAATGAGAATGAACTTGTATTTGAGAATGATACCATCACCTGGGGTAACCTTGAGATGTATCCAATGCTGATGAGCCTTTAATTTACACTAGACAGCAGACAAAGTCCATTGCTTTGGCTTCAAGCTCTAAGGGAAAGGAAATTAAAGAAACTGAAGGACTTGAAGATGTGCCAGAACAACTGTACAATATAGATACTAGTGACAGTGAGGCTGAAGCAGACTTTGGTGATGGTGGAATTCAAGATTCTGATTAGTTTTTTTTGACATTTAATTATGGAAACAAAATGGAATATGTTTTGGATCTTTAAATTGACTACTTGGGAATTTCTATTTGTTTTGGAGTAATTCTTTATTATTATTGATTGTTTTTATTTTTTAGCATATATATATATATGTGTGTGTGGTATATCTAGGTTCTATTAGTCTATTACGCTATTTCCGCAACCGCAACCCGATATAGCGCTATAGCATTTTTCAGGGTTGCCGCAACAAGCCGCAATCCCCTTTTAACTACTATGATGACAAGGGAGTTCAAACATATTTCTTTCTTCCGTAGAATTGGGAAATCACCTTTTGTTTATTTATTTATTTATCTTCGGGGTGGGGGATTAGGTTTAGTGTTTTCTGATACATTGTCCCATCTGCAAGAGTTTGTTTCCTTGAGTAGTACATTGGCCTGATCTATCAAAACCTTGAGGAGAGGTATTTCTTAGTTCTAAGTCTAATTGTTTGAACTACAGTTGTGGATTGGTGCTTTATGAATCACAAACATTGTTGACATTGTACTTAATTTATTTTTATGATTTGACTGATCAAAAAACTTCTTGAATTGTTTTGTCTATTCAGTTTATTTTCATTAAATGCAATTTTTTTTTATCAATAAAGGAACTGCTTTATCTTTCCTTTCTAGGTGGAAATCAAGAAAGCTGAACCAAAGAAGCCAAACCCACCACCTCCATCATCCAAGCGCTATAATGACTCAAGGTCTTCATACAGTGGTGGTGGATACGGAGATGCTTATGATGGATTTGGTGGCAGCTTTGGTTCTGCTGGTGGTTACAGGTCTGCTGGTGTCTATGGTAGGGGTGGTGCTTATGGTGGCTATGGAAGTGAATTTGGTGGGTATGGAGGATATGCTGGTGCAATGGGGCCTTATAGGGGAGATCCTTCCCTTGGGTATGCAGGTCGTTATGGCGGAAGCTTTAGCAGAGGCTATGATCTAGGTGGGTATGGTGGACCTAGTGAGAGTTACGGAGCATATAGTGGTGGTGCTGGCGGTGGTGGTTCTTCTGGTGGTGGTGGTGCCTATCAAAGTGGCTATGATGCCAGTCTCGGGGGCGGATATGGAGGGGCTAGTGGAGGCTCCTTCTATGGCAGCAGAGGAGGATATGGTGCTGGTCGATATCATCCTTATGGAAGATAGAAGCTTGTAAACCAAGCATTTTTAGTCTAGGACTAATATGTCTAGCATCAAAGCAAGTTTGTAGTTTGTGTTTGCTTCTTCAGTAGGTTACATATTCTCAATTTTTTTAAAAAAAGAATTGTTAAGGATACTCTCATTTGTCATAACATCGTTTTTCAGCTTTAGAAGTCCAAACAAATTGTTTTTTGCCCCCTGTTGAAGTCTGTTTTATGAATGATGTAAGAGCTGCAAATTGTGCAGATGGTTGTACTGTACTCTCAATCTTGTTCGTGTTTATTTGTTGTAACGTTTGTTACTACTGCTTTTTTGTTTATTTAATTTGATGACTCCTTCAAACTGATATGTTATTTTGTAAAAGTATGAACTCGTTTATCTTTTAGAAATTTAGCAGCGATTTACCATGGTTACTAACAATGCAAAAACCCCACCGTTTTTCTAGAACTAAGAATGTTTGCTATAATCTTTTCCAGTGGTTAATATGTTTGGTGCCTAGTGAATATTATCAGGTAAAATAAAATTATTTTAAATCAAACTTTTCAATATAAATTATTTTAGTAAAATAATTTCAACTAAAATTTAAGGGGGCGAATCGGTAGTTGGGTTTAAGGGGGATTGGTTTTAATCTCAACTAAAATTTAAATCAAGCTAATTGAATATCAGAAGGAGAGTTTGTGTTTGAATGTGGGCATTTCAATCAGATAATGTAAGCTTTAACAATTTAAAAGGCTTGGATGTAATAAAATAAGGCATTTGTTAGGGACGAGAGCTGCGAATTTCATTTGCATTTGCTTCTAGATGTTTTTTTTTTCTTCTTAGGTGTCCTATCCATTTAGATAAGGCTAATCCAAAGGGAGTAGAGCATGAAAGTTTTTGCTACTAATCCCAAATTGTTTTGCGTAGGGGTGCAAATAGGTTAAATTAGATTAGGCTTTAACTTAAATAAGTCAAATTTGTGTAAAAAATATTGGATCTGACCTGGCTTGTTAGCCTGTGTTGGTCCCAAATTACAAGTCTGACTTGCTTTATATTTAAAAAATAAAAGCCTTGGCCTAGGCTTGTTAACCTGTTTAAGCCTATTAAACATTCAACAATTAAAAGAAAAATTAAAATAATATTACTTTATTATTCAAAATTATTAAAATAATAATTTTATTTTTTATTTAAAATAAATAATATGATATAGGTCGGTATGTAGGCTTATAGGCCCGACATGTACAAAAAAAATCATGGCCTATTTTCTAAATATATTTTCTTAAAAGCATAATCCTGTTATATTTAACTATTTATAATAAGTCAAATTTGACCTAGTATATAAACTAAGCAATAAGCTTATGTAGGCTGGTCTAGCCCGTTTATATGCCTAGTAGCAGCCAAATAAAAGATCTCGAATTTGCTTCTAGATGTTTGGGTTATTACCATTCTCTCACTGTGAATAGCCTAAGGAATCTTCTAGTCAAAATTGAAGAAAAAATGGGTTCTACTTTTCACTCTAATTTGAAAAGAATTCGAAAGTTTCAGTTTTGAACATTGATGCTTCTGCTAGGTTTCTTTATAAAGAATACCTCTGCCTCAATAAAACATCTTTGAAGGGACAAGAGAAGACTGATTAGAGTAATAAGGTATAACAGGAAGAAAAATTATGAAGTTCCCAAGAACACCATGACAAAAATGAATACAGTTGCAAACTATTTAGCTATATGAGAACATAGAAATGAGTGATCAAAGAGGCAGATAGGCATATATGTAATTGAAGACAATGCACGTGTTTGATCTCAAATTACACAAAAAGTAAATGAAGAATGAAATTTTAGCATAATATAGTTTTGTACGTTTGAGGAATATGGTTGTGATTGCTTTCCTTTGCATTTATTGTTTCTCATTTTTCAAGTACAAACATTACTTGTGGCATGGCAGATAGATCCATATGAGAAGAGCAATTGAAGCATGGTGTTATGTTAATGGGTTTTATAAGAGTTATGTTTAAAAAATATTTCACCACTTTTAAATTTTTTATTTTCCACCACAATATAAATTTTTCAAATTTGGCCCCAAAGATGTTGTGTGTGTAGAAAATTTCATAAGGTCATATTATATGAGAAGAGCAATAAACCCTATGTTAATTAGCTGTGATGTGATTGTCATTGGTCTTTATGGTTCAGAAGAAAATATTTTCAGTATTATGGATGTACCGAACACTAACATATTTTCAGTATTACGGATGTACCAACTATATACTCAAGTGGTAAAAAAATTATTCTTTGATCAGAATTGGAATTTCTGTGCTGACCATGATATTATTGACGAAGCTTCTTTGATGCTTAGTTTGAAATTGCTCCTCCATTAATTTACAATCGAATAAGATGAGATATACCTGCAAGACATTTTGATACGTTAGGATTTTTATAAGAGGAGAAAATGATTAATTATATTGTGTCTACAACATTAGTTTTATAATAGGGGAATGACTTGCTTTTGAGGTTCATGTGAATAGACCCATTAAGTGGGTGAGGTGTAAGTATCTTTCTATTGATCATAGGTGTAAGTGGCCATTGCAATTCTCTCAAAAGTGCTTGCTTTGTGATGAATGATTGTGAATAGGCCTCGGGCCAATGACTTATTTGGACCAGAGGAAATGGTTCAGAACAATTCATCTTAATCATAGATGTGAGCCAAATAATGGTAGCGCATATGAAAGTTGAGCAAATAGGAATGAGAACAAGTGTTTGATCATTCTCAGTATCATTTTAGGTTTAAAGCCTTAACCCAGGACATGCCTCGAACAAAATTGTTTCCCGTGAAAGATTCATGTGGTTTATCAAAAATAAAATAAAAAATTGAACTTAGGGAGACTCATTCCTATATAGGTCCAATTGAGAAAAATATGTCCAGTATTACCAGATCACCAAAGAAAAATTGTAATAAAAGACTTATTACATCTTTTATTAAAATTGGAAAAAAAAATTGATATGATTGACTTTACCAATTCTATTGGAACAGTGACCAAAATACTTTGACAAATTTTTTATTCAAATATCATGCGAAAAGTACTTTTTACTAGACTGTCACGCGACGTAATTCGCTATGACTTGTAGAGAACTTCGTCGCCTATGATCTCGTGACACGTGGCCACATTGCGTACCAATTCACTACCACTAGTAGTGAATTTCGTCCCTCAACTTTCTCTGCTAAAATGTGCCACATGTCACAAAATCATTGACAAACGTAATTCGCTATTAGTCGTAGCAAATTACACCGAATGACAGTCTAGTAAAAAATATTGTTCGCGTGACATTTGAGTAAAAAATTTGCCAAACAAATGGCGCTTTGGTCGATATTCCAATCCTATTCATCCTTTTATGGTTAATGTCACTTAAATTCCACTTTTTTCTTATTTTTATTAAAGGAGTATGTATTCTCCTAATACAAAAGATATACTCTCAAATCAACAAAGCCCGACAGTCCGACACAATTGGTAGGTAATTGGTCCCTTAAGTATACTGATGGGGTTCAATCTTTGGCCATGTATATGAAAAATGCTTTGTTAATAAAAGCAAAACCCAGTTTAATAATCTCTATATCTCAAAATAATTAAAGAAGGAGAATACCTTAAAAAAAAAAACTCAAAGATATACTCCCAATAGAAATCGAATCGAATTAGTCAAGTTTTGCATGAACTGGTACAAAAATAAAATAAAATCATTAAAATTCATATTTGGTTTTCCATAATGTAGGAGTGTGCATTTGAGGCTGCTACTAGTTCTCACGTGCAGCACCGGCAAGAATGCCAGACCCCTTTTCACATATGACCCCCAAGCATTCATGTTAAGCAGAGTGGCAAAACAGTTTGTACCCTTTTCGGTCAACACAACAGCCTGTGATGCCTTATTAGTAGACCTGTTTTATTCATAATCTTGTCTTGTATGTTGCCAATAATTAACATCACATTCAAATAAGGGCATGTTATATTTACAAATTTTTTGTTTACAAACTACACTAAATACAATCGATCATACTTTAATCATACAATATACGACCGGTCGTAATTTACACACAAAAAAGTTTATATAGGGATCATATCCCTTCAAATAATCAAATCTCTCTTTTATAACCTCATTGGTTTATAGATGCTTCCCTGAACTAACAAACTGTAACCTTTAACACATATAAATGCTACCACTACTCTACTTTTATCATGAATGAATATGCAAAGAATATGATAGCTTACTGTGTTTAATGAAAATGATTGTTGAAACATGTTTTGGTGATTGGTGGTCCCACCTAATTATTACACGTGTCAAAGCTGTAGGGACCCGGGGATGCTTTCAATCTCATTCTTTCCAATCCAAGTTTGTCTTTAAACCGAATCCAAGTCAGAATATCTCCTCATCGTTGGATTTGCATACATTTCAGAATTCAGAGTTCAATTATTGTAGGGCTAAACTTATGGGATAACCATGTATATAGTCACCATCATTAGAACTTTACCTAACCAGCTTCTGTTTATTTAGATTGAATGAGGGACGAAATATCAAAATATCACCTTTTTGACATTTTATTTTTTAAAATGCTATAATTAAAAATTAAAATTAAAATGTCAAAATGTCACGTTTTAGATTCGTTATCAGTCTCAACGAGTCCGGTTCATCATGTGTTGTCTAGATAAGAACTCACTGGATCTGTTATTTTTTATAGCAAATTCTTGTCCAGTTTACATTTGACAAACTAAATCCCTAAAAGTAAGGATGTGCAAAATAATTAAAAAATTGAACCAAACCGAACCATGAATCGAACCGAACTGCTCTTAAAATAGCCGATTTTTAAAAATCAGTTCATGAATCGAACCGGTTTTTAAAAAACTAGTTCATGAACCGAATCGATTTTTTGAACCAGTTTAAGAACCGAACCGTTATGAACCGAATCGAACCGTTTTCAAACTGAACCAAATTGATTTTTATAACTTTTTTTTAATTTTTTTTTCAAAATAGGGTCGACCCGAACCATTTCCTACCGAACCGAATCATTTTCGAACCGAACCATTTAAACCAATTCAGTTTCGATTTTTTTAGTTTTTCGAAAAAATTGATTTAGTTCGATCCATGCACATCCTGGTCTAAAAGTGATAAGGGTCTTAAACGTGACATTTTAATATTTTATTTCTAAATCATAATATTTAGATAATTAAAATGTCAAAACTAAGCATTTTGATTCTTGTTTGTATATATAATAAATTTTTTCACCAACTATTTTTTTTTAATAAAAAAGGGGTTAAAATAATTGAATGTTGTGTCTCCCCATTTGTTGCACACATGATAATGATAGAGGTCTTTTCCAAAATAGAATAGGTGCATAGGTGAGAGGTGTTCGTAGTTGGAACTTGGAAGAGAACTTAGAATAGTAAGATGCGCCCGAAGATGACAACCGGCCACGTGGTGCGAGTCAGGTTCACGTGTGTGCATGTGAACCATTTGGACCCTTTTGGTTTTTAGTTCCTTACCTAACTCCCATGTGATTACCATCAATTCTAACATTTTTCATCCTATTATTTCCCGGACCAAAGTTTCTCTTTAAACCCAAGATAACTCAGTTTGCAATTGAGCTCTCAAGGATTTGTTTGAGTTAGGGGTTCAAATTTTATCTTAAGTAAATTATTAGAAAATCTTTGGCGTGTGCCTTCTCCTCGGTTAGTGGATTAATCTCATCTTTCCTCCGATAGCGAAACTCAATGCACCCACAGTTCCAATGAGGGGCTAGCCTACAGAGCCGTACCCCGAGGACAATATCTCAGAGGAGATTAAATGGAGATACCTCCTAGATATACCAACAAAAAAAAAGTTTCTCTTTAATTATATAATGAGTATATACATATATTATTTTTACAATTTATATAATTTTTATCATTTGATTATGATTAATTTAAATTTTCTCTCTATATATATATATATATATAATTTGTAATTCTGTCACATTTCATTCAAATGTGAGAAATTACGTTTTATTATACGTGTAATTAGCATTTTTTAAAAGAAAATGATGATCCTGGAATTTTGGTCCCTGTTGCTGAATGATAACAGACAATTTTGTCTTTGTGTTGACACTTTTGTACTGTTTAATCAAACATACTGCTGGTCTGGCTAGGTTGCACTGCTCAGAGAAGATATTCTTAAATGAAAAATATGATTATCAATTTATTGCATTGAATAATTATTCTTGAATTTTATCAAAATTTAAATTATATTATTATAAAGTTTAGATTACTATGACTCAATATATATATATATATATATATATATATGTGTGTGAGATGAGATCATTTGACGCGGTGTGAAATTTCAAATTTGACACCTCATCTGAGAGTGGTTAGATCAAAAAAGATCAATGGTGTCACATGCTTACAAATCAGCGTTAATCATTTTTGATCTAACGGCTCTCAGATGATGTGTTAAATTTGAAATTTGACAGCGGTGTCAAATTTCGGTATCTACCTCTATATATATATATATATATATATATATATATATATATATATATATTATACTTGTAAAGAGTTTTGTTTGAATTATATACACAAAATTGCCTTGATATGTTAAATTACAAAAAAATATGAAATGATAAAAAAATTATATAGATTCGTTAAAGGATACAGAAGTTTTTTTGAGTTTTCGCTAAAAAAAGGCATTTTTATGTTTAAATTACAAAATAATCAATAACGAAATTATTTAACTTGTAACTTTTAAAAACGTATTGTATTAAAAAAAAACGTAAGTATGAAAAATAATCAACATTTTTTTTTGTGAAATCTTATTCTCCTGTTGGATAAAGGAAATTGTTCTCGTTGACCCTTGGAAAGTTGTGCCAACTTTTTTATTTTTAAATTGGGAAACCCACATGAATTTGTGTAAGTATAAAAATGAGATTAATTTTCTATTCAATGAGAAAAATAACGCCCTTTTTTTAATATTTCAACCAAAACATTTATATTTGGAAATAAAATTCAATAAAAATATATTTTCCAAAATAATTAGTAAAAAAGCAAACAGCCACTTCAACCGATTATGTTTAGTTAAAGAATTAAATATAAATGATAAATGATTTAGTATCCGCTTGGATAGTGCCGTATATAAGAAGGTCCGAACTACGAAGCCCCTTGTGTTATCGGCTAATATTTCTTTTGCTTTATGTTCTAAATATTCTTACTATCTATTTTTTTTTACTACCACTTCACTATCATTTTAATCATCATTGAATTTAAAAGTTATTAGGTAGTAAGAATATCCTACCGTTAGGTTTTATACCCTGTAAAAATGCTTTTAGTGTAAATACTAGTTTCAATGTGTGTAATTACAATTACAATCATAATTTATTTGATATAAAATTTTCAAAAAAAAAAAAAATAAACTGCTAGAATTACTTTTAGAAGTGAAACAGAATCAATATAGTGAAAAACTTAAATTTAAGGTATAATCCTATATCTTTATTTTTATTTTGGTAGAAATAATCTTTTATTTATTATATTATTTTATAAATTAGACACAGATTTTTTTTTTTTTTTAAAAAGGAATTGCTACAATCATATCTCTATTTATTTTAACATTGATTTATTTATAAATTCATCTCAAATATATACACTAAGAACTGATTTCATCATTTGATGGACATGATTGAATAAGAATGACTATAAATCGAGGAGGACAATAATAATAGAAAATGATACGGGTATAATAAGTTCATATTATATTATGTGTTGAATATGCACTATATAAGAGAATAATGTTTCCTTATCGGTGTTTAAGGTTAATCCTTTTTTTTATACATGTTTAAGGTGGATCCTAATAATAGTAGAATATGATATAAATAAAGAAAAACATTATTTATAATATAATTTCATATAATTTTTTTAAATTTATTTTAAACTTCTTTTTATCCTTTTGACTGATGTACATATAATTTCTTATTTTAAATTACTAAAAAATTATAAAAGTCTTAATTTTAAATAAAAACATTAAAGAGCGTAATTTTTTTAAAATAAAAAATTATATTTATATCAAATAATTTTTTGGCCAAAATAAAAAGAGCAAATAATATAAACTTATATTTTTTTTGGCTCACACAAGAATTTGATATAATAATCTATTTTATCCTAATATCTTTATCTTAATCACCAAATGAGTCGTAAGTATAAATGGAAACATGTGAGTGAATGACCAAAAACTTAATTATTCTTTATCAACTTTATTGTCCCATTTGTTCAATAATTGGAGATATAATATTTTTACTACCAATTAGTGTTACTACTAATGTCACTACTAGTTTGTTTCATAATATCGATTATGTAGATCTAACAGTTATATTTATTTCCACATTTATATGGTTATAATTCTTTATATTTAATGTTTTCACATTAAATATGAGAAATAATAATCATACAAATGTGAAAATAAATATAAAGTATTAAATATAGGGAGAAAAAAAATGATTTTAGAAAGTTAAATATAACCGTTGGATTAACATAATCGATCTAACAGTGAAATAAACTGGTAGTGATATTGGTAATAATAATATTCTATTTACAATAGTTTAATTATTTTAATTTGCTACTGAGAGAAAAAAAAATGAAAACTGTTCTTTGACTAAATATGGATTACATTTGAGATGATACTAAAATAGTTCGAAAAGTTAGGTAATGGAAAAGTAAAGAAGTTAGGGCACACCCAGATTTGATGAATGAGGAGACAAAAAAGAAAGCAATTCTTTAGCTTCACGATTTTTGAAGGGTTTGTAAATAGCAGGTAGACAAAAAAGAAAGCAATTCTTTAGCTTTTCTTTTCTTTTTTGTGTGTCTGTGTTTCCATCATCATCATGTGATATAAAAATTCCATGCTCTTCTCTCTCTCTTTTTTTTTTTCCTTTCGCTTTAGGAACTATTTTCTATATGTATTTCGACTATAATAATACAAATAATTATTTAAACAACAAATGGATCAACAAAAGATTGAATTTATTGGAATTGTGATATTTAATTAGGGCGTCTTTTAAAATTTAAAGCAGTGTTACAAAATCTAACACTTCTAGGGTGGGTGTTTGGTAGAATTTTTTTATTATGTCCGAGAATCACAATTATCAGAAATATATTGGGAAAATAAATTTTTTGAGAATGTGATCAAAAAATTGTTAAGTAAATCAAAATATTACCAAAAATATTAACTCGAGCTTCTTGATTCCATTTTTGATTAATCATTAAACATTATTGAGAATATATGGTGGTTTGCCACGAGAATAAAATATTGCTTGAACACTCCATCACTGCTCTAGTGGCGCGAAAAAAAAAAAAAAATTGTTTGCTGCTGAGGCCAACATATTTTTTCACCTATCGAGAATAAATGAATTTCATCTTAATGACATTTTGTTCTAAAAAATGTTCACAAATTAAAATTTTGAAAAAATTAGATCCCCGATAAAAATTCATAATCTTTATTCTAAATGTGAATAAATAAAATTTTCAATATTACTTCTCAGAAATCTAAAAAAATCCTTATACCCGGTGTCCGTATCAGTAATTTAGTGATATACACTGAATATTAAAAAAAAAAAAACTGCTAAAGCTCTGTGTACGACTCTACGTAAGGTCAATATAATATATTCTTACTACTAAGGTCATATCGTGAATAAAGCCGTGCACGCAGCATAACTTACGTAACCAGAAATAAAATGAAAAAAGAAAAACACAGATTTATTTAAATATAATATTTTGTATTTGAATATGTCTTATATATTAAATATAATATAATATTTATTACACATTTAAAATAAATTATTTAGCTTTAAATATTCTTATAATTAAAATATTCTCGAGAACTTTTGATTAAATGATTAATTTTTTTAAAGTTGTTTATTTCATGGACTACTCCAATATTCATTATTCCCTCTTAAATGGTCTACTGGCAATCTTTAATTATTTTATATTGAATAAGTCATTTTTCATAAATAGAAGAAGTCAATTTTCATATTATATGCAGTGGCGTAGTCACGTTGCCCTTGGAGGGGCCGGGTCCCTGTTTATTTAAGAAAAAACATATTATTAGATATAATTTTATAATTAATTATTATTTAGCTAATTAATTATTATTTGATCCATTCTAAAATTAAAATTTGGTCTCATTTATGCTCTCTCTCAACTAATAGCCTAATACCTTTTTAGTAAAGTTAGAAACTCCAACAGTGTCTTCGTATTTGTTTACTATTATCTCAAAGTTAGAAATTTCAATGGTATTTGCTTTTAAATTAATGCTTTTTTATTCCAATTTTTGTTAGAGTGAAGTATTTTGGTCTTTCATGTTTCCTTAAATATTTGAATTGACTTTATATACTCTGTCTTGATAAATTATGAAATTATGCAGCATCTGGATAGCTTTTTAGATAAGTATGCTAGAATTCATGATAAATTTTTTTCCAAATAGATTTGTGTAATTACGATAAATATTTTGATAATTTGATGTGTCAAAATTTTTGGCCCTAAAATAAAATCTTGGCTCCGCCACCGAATATATGAGAGAGTTTTATAAGAGTTATGTTGTAGGAAAAATGATTGTGTTATGTTATAGAGATTCGTTTTGCATGCCAGAGTTTATTTTTTACTGCGGTCCCATAAAATGTTGTGTGTATAGAAAATTTTTTGTGATCATATTAAATAATACATCATAAACTAATATGAAATGCACTTGACTCTTAATTTGCTAACACAGCATCGGTGATTCAAATGAGCCAATCATGGAAAAACGTATCGGTTTCTTTTAAATATATATATATATATATATATATATATATATATTGGTATAATAAATAGATCTTTCCGTATAAATTATCAATAAAATGTCGTTTATCTTATCCTTTGGTCGAAACAATAACATACTACGAATCCAATATCATAAAATTAAAAATCTCGATTCTCGTTCTCGTTTTTATTTACAAAATCATACGAAATAAAAGATTTTATTATTTCAATTGCTTTTATACTTTCTTCTAGCATAAGATATTTGAGAAAAAAGATAGACTACAGATATGAAAAAAGATATCATATCCCTAAAAAAATAACGGCAAAAGAGTGTATATTGAAATCTATAATTTTTGTTATTTCATGATTAAGAAATACTATAACAATGAAATAAGAAAAATAAAATATAAATAGCATTATTGTTAAAAAAAATGGGAAGGAGTACCTCACGACTCACGAGTCATGCCTCATGGGTGAAAAATGAAGTGCCGCATGCCAGCCACAACATAACCTGATAATAAAAAAGGGTTTTATGTTTCTCCTTTAAGATGATATAATTTTACTTTCCTACACATACATTAAAGAGGTGAAATTCACATATTTTTCTTTTTCTTCCATCATTTCACTTTTTTCTTCTTTTTGATATGAGAGTTAAAAACAACACTTACTTTATGTTACATAACACTAATAAAACTCAATAAAAAAAGCTGTGCAAATACAAGAAAAAATAAACGAAGATAATCCTTTATTTTCATTATCTTTGCTGGTTAAATTAATAAATTTGCCCCGTTATCTCCAATAAAAAGAAAAAAGAAAAACGATTTTCTTAGGTGTAAAAATAATAAAAATGAATCATATCATACGTTAAATAATATGATTATGTGATATCAAAAGATTTTAATCATTAATATACAAATCAATAATGATAACAATATATTCACTTCAGAATATCACATTATACGATCATATTAAATATATTTATTTCAAAAAATAATAGTAATAAATAAGAAGTAAAGATATTCTAACTACCAAAAATTCTTACTAGTAATTTACTACCCATCACATTATCATTGTATCAAAGAGAGAAAATATTAAAAAAAATTGAAGATAGAGAAAATATTAATCTATTGGTGATTAAATAGGTAATAAATTGATAGTGAAAAATTTTAATAATAAAAATATCTCTCTTCATAAATAAATATAGTATTACAAAAAAATTATATTTACAAAGTCTTTTCAAAACCACGTAATTATATTTGTTTAGTCCCTTCCTTCTTTTTGGATCGGATCTGAGACAAAGTGGGTTACTTGACTCTTGTTCATTGTTCAGTGGTGCAGAAAAGTTACTTCACTTTCTGGGTCTGCTTCTTCTTCTTCTTCTTTCTTTTTTTTTTTTCTTTTTTTTTTTGCTTCCTTTCTTTTGCTTCTTCCTTCACCACGCTTGAACAAATGAAACAACATTTCTTGCTCTTAATCCGCATTGCCATTTCTCTCCTCTGATCAGGTTCTCTCTCTCTCTACCTTTTGCTTCTTTCTTCATGGTGACTTCTTCAATAACTGTTTCCCACCATTTCTTTTTCTTTATGGGGAGATTGTCATTCACTTGAGTGGAATCAAAGAAATCTCAATGGGGCTTCTAAAGAATCAAACTTTTAACTTGGGTTGTTCTAGTTTTGGTTATTCTTCTGGGGTTCTGAATGATGAAGCTCCTTGCTTCGTCAAGTTATGATCTTGTTTGTTTTGTAGTGAGTCACCAGAAAAAGGAACATGTGTTCTTGGGAAACTTGAAAAAAAAAAAAAACTGAGCCCTGTGAATTTTCTTGAGGTTTTATGGAATCTTTTATATGTTTGTCTTTTATTAAGGTGTCTGAATTTGAAGTGTTCCATTTGGGGCTTTCTAAATGGATTCTATGGTTTTCTGTTGATTGTGTCTGAAATGGATATCTTGCAGATTTTATCATGTTTTCTTTATTTTGTTTATTTTTATTTTTATTTCAACCAGCATAATTACCTTGGATGGTTTCCTGTTTATTGTGTTTCCTAATTAGAATTAGGGTTTATCATCTATTATGTAACATGACGTTATAAAATTTCTTAGACACACAACATTTTGTGGGGCCGCAAAAAATAAAATAAAATTTCGGCACGTAAAACGAATCTCTATAACATAACAGAATCACTTTTCCTACAACATAACTCTTATAAAACCCATAGAAATATTATAGATATTTTTAGTGTAGAGAATTTTGTGATTAGGAGGCTTTTTGAATGAGTATATATTGGTAATTAACTGTGCTGAGTTGGATTTTTAAGCTTGTTCAGATATCCTTCATGGAATCACCTGTCAATGGAGTTGAGTCCTTACCTGAGGTTCAGAATTCAGTTTCTGGGGTACATCATGATCCTCCTTCGACATGTGGGACTCCCCGTCCTTCCCGGCCTCCCTTGAGAGCATCTAGAAACCATGGAGCTTCTTCCACATCCTATTTGGCTGGTCAACATAATTATCCAACAAAGATCA
The DNA here is from genome assembly GCA_032173675.1 of Gastrolobium villosum. Lineage (NCBI taxonomy): Eukaryota > Viridiplantae > Streptophyta > Magnoliopsida > Fabales > Fabaceae > Gastrolobium > Gastrolobium villosum. The sequence goes on from JAVKPL010000581.1 coordinate 116,033, forward strand.
TTCACCATCAAAGCAGCTATGTAATTAATCAAAAGCATTCCTATCAGGAAGGCAACAATGTGGAGCATGGAGGATTGCCAACAAAATTGTGCAGCAAGCAACCGTTTACCGATTCCAAGAATTGTGATTCGTGTGGCGTATTAGAATCTGACAATTGCGTCTTAGGTACATCGAAACGAGCTGTTGTTAATCACGCAAAGAGTTACTATCAGTCAGAGGTTACCTTTTGTCCAAGTCCTCAGAATAGTTTCTATTCAGCCACTGTCTATTCAGAAGCCAAAGAAAGTTTCACTAATACTGAAGTCAGTGAGTGTGCTAGTGTTGGTAAGTCATGTGAAAGTGGAGAAATTACGAATTCCTGTGATTTTAATGAGAGTAGGAAGACCAGCATCTGTAGAGGGAGTACCGGAAGTGATGTTAGTGATGAGAGCAGCACCAGTAGTTTGAGCAGTGCTTTGTATAAACCCCATAAGGCAAATGATGTAAGATGGGAAGCAATTCAAGCGATCCGAGCTCGTGATGGAATGTTGGAAATGAGGCATTTCAGGTTGTTGAAGAAATTAGGATGTGGAGACATAGGAAGCGTTTATCTAGCGGAACTGAGTGGCACAAGGACTTCTTTTGCCATGAAAGTCATGAACAAAACAGAACTGGCAGGCCGCAAGAAGCTTCTGAGGGCTCAGACGGAGAGAGAGATATTGCAGTGTTTAGATCATCCTTTTCTACCCACATTATATACACACTTTGAGACAGAGACATTCTCCTGCTTGGTAATGGAGTTCTGCCCTGGTGGGGACCTGCATGCACTCAGGCAAAGACAACCTGGCAAGTATTTTTCTGAGCATGCTGTCAGGTTAGCAATTCCTTTTTCTGCTTGCCTTCTGCAATTATATCTATATATAACAAGCATACACATATACAAGGATCAGTGAACTTGATATTTATTAGCTAATTCTATATTCCTTGGATTTATGAACTGAACTATTCCATGGAACTTGGAGGGAAACTGTGGTCATGAAAGGAAACGCCATCCCTTTCTGTGGGAATAAGGGAAAGCTTTATACCAGCTTAGGTTTACATAATATAAATGAAAAGCTGGATTGTCCTAGTGTACCTCCTATCCATTGTGGTTCATATATGTAGCGAAACATGACTCTTGAGATTCTACAAAGTGCAGATAATCTGGGCTCTGTTTGATTTTTGTTTTGGAAAACAGTTTTTTAGTTTTCAGAACAAAAAAAACTAAAAAACTCGTTTGGTAAGAACTGTTATGTAAAAAATGTTTTGAAAACTATAACTATTTTTCTTGTTTTTAGAATCAAATTTAGAGAACATGTCTGAGTTGTTTTTGTTTTCTGTTTTGGTTTTTAACTTTCAAAAAGAAAAAAACCATAGAAAACAACTGTTTCTATAACTATTTTACAAAACAGTTTTAAGAACAAAAAAACCAGAACACAATCAAACAGACTCTTGTTTTCTGCTCCCCTCGTAGTCAGAAAACTCTCCTGGTTTTTCAACCCTGGTTAAGGATGTCTTCCAAATTATAAAACATATCGCTTGCACTCTCTACCCATTATTTCTCTGCCTTTTATGATTAGTCTTTCCACCATTGTGATATTCTGCTTCTGTGAGAGTTTAATTTGAAGCCATTGTCATTTGTCACTACTCGCTACTACTGAAAATTTTTACACCATCTTTCAATCAATTGTTACTACATCATTAAAAGCTGTTAATGTGAAGCTCTTTTAATTATGTGGCAATACATGATTGAACGAGTGTAAAAAAGTTTTTTTTTTTTTTAATTAAACTCATTCTATAAATTATGGTTGGTGCTTAGTGATCATACAAATAGCCATTTTCTTGCTTCTTTTCATTCCAAGCATGATGAATACTATGAGTAGGTTCTCTTTCTCCCCCAGTTCTTTTTCAGTGGCTTTTCTTCTGGGAGTAACTAGTATCCGTTATTTGTCATCAGTACTTTCTGTACTTCATTAGCAGCTAAGAAGAATCTGATAGCTTCCTTGGTGGAAACCATTCCTCTGTACCTAATCCCATCCAACTTATGACAAATAATTTCGCGTGTGTTTGGTAACCAATTATTTCTGAGAAATAATAACTTTTTTCAAAAGCTCTCTCAAGATGAGAAAAAAAAAGGATTGATTTCCAAATATAAGCTAATTCATTGCCTATATATTACCTTCTAGTTACATGTTTAGGAGAGATGAACTTTGACAGAGATATGTTTTTTTCTTTTGAAAAGGATCAGAAATGGTACAACTAAGCATATTGTCATTTCATTAATCTGCATTTTTGGTTTGCAGGTTTTATGTGGCAGAAGTTCTCCTTGCTTTGGAGTATTTGCACATGCTTGGGATCATCTACAGAGACCTTAAACCTGAGAATGTGTTGGTGAGAGAAGATGGTCACATAATGTTGTCAGATTTTGATCTCTCTCTAAGGTGCACCGTCAATCCAACTCTAGTAAAGTCATCAAACCCTAACTTGGAGACAAAAAGCTCAGGATACTGCATTCAGCCTGCTTGCATCGAACCAACATGTGTACTCCAGCCAGACTGCATCCAACCCTCATGTTTCACGCCGCGTTTTCTATCTGGAAAATCCAAGAGAGAAAAGAAGTTTAAACCAAAGAATGATCTGCATCATCAGGTGACCCCTCTCCCCGAGCTGATTGCCGAGCCGACAAATGCAAGATCAATGTCCTTCGTAGGCACGCACGAGTACTTGGCGCCTGAAATCATCAAGGGTGAAGGCCATGGCAGTGCTGTGGACTGGTGGACATTTGGGATATTCTTGTACGAGCTTTTGTTCGGTAGAACACCATTCAAGGGTTCGGCGAACCGCGCAACTTTGTTTAATGTTGTTGGGCAGCCCTTAAGGTTCCCAGAATCTCCTACTGTCAGTTTTGCTGCCAGGGACTTGATAAGGGGTTTACTTGTGAAAGAACCTCAGCATCGTCTTGCCTATAGACGTGGAGCTACAGAGATTAAACAGCATCCATTCTTTCACAATGTTAACTGGGCACTCATTCGTTGTACAAATCCTCCAGAGGTGCCAAGACAAGCTGTGAGACCACCCCAAAATGAAAAGGAGCTTGATGTGAATCCTACTGGTAATTATTTAGATATAGATTTCTTTTGATCTTTTTATGGTTTTGGTTTTCTCTTCCTTCGGACTAGTTTCCAATCTATCATTTCTGTTGTTTTGTCTGTTAGTTTGTCCATGGTTCTTTCCTTTTCATAAATCTTTATAATTTGTCCATGATAAACTGTTTTAAGAAATTTCAAATGCCTTAAATTCAGGAACAAAGTTTTGTGTTCTCTCATTTACCTCTATTCCTTTCAAAAAACTGTTTGAGATATATAGTCTCACATTGGTTGTACGTGCAACTAATGTGGCCTTTATAGTTGAGATATATAGTCCCACATTGGTTGTATGTGCAACTAATGTGGCCTTTATAAGGCCTTGGGCATTCCCACCCTTTGAGCTAGCTTTTGGGGTGGTGTATCCCAAGGATCTTTACATGGTATCAGAGCCTCCCCCTCACTTTCTCTTGTGGAGTTTCTTAGCACAGGTAGGCTGAGCCTGTTGCATTATCCTCTCTTCAAGCTCAATGGGCTCTCGTGTGAGGGGCGTGTTGAGATATACAGTCCCACATTGGTTGTATGTGCAACTAATAAGGCCTTGGGCATTCCCACCCTTTGAGCTAACTTTTGGGGTGGTGTATCCCAAGGTTCTTTACAAAAATTGTGTTTTTTGGATAATATTATGGTGAAGCAATTCCTAGTTATTCTATGAAGTTAATTTATGCATATTAAAGGGGGCGACCGAACTGGAGCAGTGTAAAGCTGTTTTTTCATGACTGAAAGGTCATGTGTTCGAATACAGGAAACAACCTCTTTGCAATTATGCAAGAGTAAGGTTAGGTACAATGATTACCTCCAACCCACACTTGCTAGTCGGGTTTAAAGGGGAATAGTTTTTTTTTTTTTTTAAATGTCGGATATCACACAAATTTTAATCTTATGCATTCATATTCGAACAGCTGACAACACAAAATTATTACCTCGGTTAACTATTTGTGTTGTTCCATTCTTCTTTGTATTGTTCCTTAACAAGTTAACATTCATCAAATGTTCGTCCATTAAATCATGTTATAAAATTTGGGAAGAGTTATATTTACTAACTCTTATAAATTCAACTATGTACTATGAGTAGTACACTCTTGAGTCCATGTATTACCTATAATACATAATTGAATATGTAAACAAAAAATTTGTAAATATAATTTTTTTCGTAAAATTTTAATCGCGTAACCAAAAAAAAAGCAACACAGTATTACTATAAAATGTGTTATTTTACTCCGTATTTATTCATATTGAAAGGCAGATATAATAATTTTAGTCGTGCATTAATTATCAAGCCATTAACATAGAAATATTATATTATGGCTCTATTTGAATTGTAATGTGGCTTGATATTTAGATAAAATGCATATTGAATGAATGCAAGGCGTCTAGAAACAAGATGTGCTCCACAAAACAAAAAAAACTCAAAAATCCTGATTTGACCAAACAAGGTAGAAAACAATATAAAACTCAAACTCACACTTTGACCAAACAAAGATCATGCGTCATCACTCATGCTCCTTCGTTCTTGAAAGCGGAAAATTTTATTGTGCTCCTGCCCCTTCATGGTCCTTCAATTGAGAAAATGACACATGTATTTTTTATTTTATTTTATTTTTCTTTTTTCTTCTCTCTCCTCAATCTCTCTTTCACTCTCTCTCCTTTACCCCACCCTATTCCCCATGCGCCGGGAGCGCTACATTTAGTCTCCTTGAAAGCAGCCCAAAAGATTTTTTATCATTCTTGTTTTTGTTTTCTGGATTTTAAATTTTGGGTTCGAATAAGTTGACTTTATTAATGTATTTTGCCTTCACTTCGCCCTTGGATGGAAAATGATTCGTTGATTTTTTTATACAATGGAAGCAATGAGATTCCAACTTATGATTTTATGTATTATCTCAATTCTTCATAACTAATTTTAGTGGCTTATGTGTTGATTTTGTTATGCGTTTTAAGACATATAGATTGGTGATAAGTATAACCTTTTCCAAAAAAATAATATAATAACAAGTTTAATGGCTCTAAAATATATAATTATAAATTGGTTTTAATATTTTTAAAATGAATGTAGATAAGTTATCTATGTTTGTTGTTAAAATGATGTCATTTTGGGTTAAAAACTAAAAAATTATAATAAAGAAGACTATTATAATTCTGAAATAAATTATAATTATAAAAATATTTTAATTTCTGCCTTAAAAACGTCATTTTAAGTTCTATATAAATAAATTATCTGCATTAATAGTAAAAAGTGAACCTCTAAATTTTCTGCTTTGTATTGAGTGGATTGAAATTTCTTGCATGGTTAGGAGCGTTTATGAATCAGAAGCGCGTGGGGGTGGATTTGAAAATTGGGGCGCGATAAGGGCAGTCCAACTGACGTACAAAGTTTGTGTTCTCATTTACGGAAAAATTTTAAGTTCCACGTTATACGTAGGTCCGACCAATGGAACCGTGCCAGCATATGTTGTACAAGATAGAGATAGAAAAAAAAAAAAAAATACTTTAAGAGTATTTGGTAGTGGAGAAATTTTTTTTATCCTGGAGTCACGATTTTCGTAAATATGATACAACATTCAGTTTGTGATAGTATGCGAAAATAAAAAATTTAGAAATATTAAATTTTGAGAATCCTAAATTATACCTTGTACGTCTCCTAATTTTCAATACCTGTAGTAGTCAAAATGCAATCCTCATTTACCTCTGTTCCTTTCAAAAAACTGTTTTTGGATGATATTATGGCAAACAACTCCTAGTTATTCTATGAAGTATTTATGCATATTAAATGTGGGATATCACAAAATATTTAATGTTATGCATTCATCTTCGAACAGCTGACAACACAAAATTATCACCTGGACCTGGGTTAACTATTTGTGTTGTACCATTCTTCTTTATATTGTTCCTTAACAAGTTAACATTCATCAAATGTCCGTCCATTAAATCATGTTATAAAATTTTATTCGCGTAACCAAAAAGAAGAAGAAGCAATAACATATATGGGGGCATTTGTTACGCGGATTTTTTTTTGGTTATCCTGGAAATAAACTTGGGTAAAATTGTATGTCACATTTGGTACCAACACAAAATTAAGGACCTGGGATAAAAATATGTGAAAATATTATTCTTTGTATTGTTCCTTAACAAGTTCTTCATCAAATATCTGTCCATTGAATTGTGTTAATTTTTTTTTTTAACCAAAAAGAAGCAGCAGCAAAAGAGTATTAACATATTTAGGCGGATTTCTTTTGGTTATTGGGGAAAGTAAACTTCGGAAAAGTTGTATGCCACGTTTGGTACCAAAGATTAATAAAACCCTAAAAATATTTCCCGTTTTTTAGTTTTGTTTGTAAAGTTACGTGCAACAACGTCAATTTATTATCCATCGAATATGTGGAATACTTTTTAGTCTGGGGATGTGAAAAAGGAATAGTAAATGAGATGACCAAAATAACCTTATCTGATTGTATGATGTATGAAGAATGAAGATACGGAGTTGTGATGAAGTGACCTGGTGGAGTTATTTTCATAAAGTAATTTCAGTTTCTCACTAATATTTAACAATCAACCAAACACACACTCAGTAAATTTAATCATAAAATTCTCGAAAAAATTTGGTCATACCAAACACCTTTTATTAACATTTCAGTAAAAATATATTTCCCACTACATTCCGGTAATAATTATTTCTTGGATAGATAAAAATTTCTCTATACCAAACATCCACCAAGGGAAAAGTGTGTGTTAATTTAAATGATACAAGTTGTATTATTTTATAAACACAAAGAGATATGAGTTCCACTGAAAAAAATGAAGATAAAAAAATAAAAATAAAAGTGTGAATCTTATCTTTTTGTGTCTATAAAATTACACAATTTGTGTCATTTAAAATCATCCATACTTTTCTTTACTATAAAGTGTGTTATTATACTTCGTATTTATTCATATTGGAAGGCAGGTATCAAAATTTTTACTCATTGCAACGGGGATTTTTCAAGTGGTAAAATTACAAAATTTGTGTCATTTACAATCATCCATACTTTTCTTTACTATAAACTGTGTTATTAAACTCGCTGGGAGACTTTTTTTTTTGGTAACCAACATAGTCGTATTTAAGCATATTGGAAGGCAGAGCAATCCAATTTTTTTTTTAGTCAGTGTATTAATTATCAAGCAACTAACAAGAAAATATTATATTATGACTCAATATTTGAATTGTAATGTGGCTTGATATTTAGATAAAATGCATATTGAATGAATGCAAGGCGTCTAGAAACAAGATGTGCTTCACAAAACAATAAAAAAAAGATTTTATAAGAATTATGTTGTAGGAAGAGTGATTGTGCTATGTTATAGAGATTCGTTTTGCGCGTCGGAGTTTTTTTTTGCTGCGGGTCCCACAAAATATTGTGTATGTAGGAAAAATTTTGAATGCAAGGCGTGTTAACAAGATGTGCTTCACAAAACAATAAAAAGAAAACTCAAACTCTTGATTTGACCAAACAGGAAGAACACACTATATAAAACTCAAACTCACACTTTGACCAAACAAAGATCATGCGTCATCTCTCATGCTCCTTCGGTCTTGAGAGCAGGCCGAAAGAAATTTTTTATCATTCTTGTTTTTGTTTTGTTTTTTAAATTCTGGGTTCGAATAAGTTGACTTTATTCACTTCGGCCTTGGATGGAAAATCATTCGTTGATCTTTTTTTTCATTTTTTTTATACAATGGAAGCAACAAGGGTTAAGTTTGAACTTATGATTTCATATATTATCTCAATTTTTCATGGCTAGACTAATTTTAATGACTTATTAATTTGTTGATTTCTTTATGCATTTTAAGTCATGTAATTCTAATTCTGGGTCAATGACATTAATCCTAAAATAAACAGGTTTGCGAGTAATTATAAATACTTTTTTACGTATTTTACTTAATCAATTGATATATTTTAATTGGAATATTTGATCTAAAGGACCAAAAACCTTGGTGCAATATGTCGTCGCTTATTACCGTTGTTTAATGTCATATGCAAGAAATTTCAATGCCATGCTTGAGTCTTCAAAATTTCATTTGAACCATTCGAATATATGTTCAAGTTAAACATACTTGGCAATTATTATTATTATTTTTAAATAGAAGCCGGTTTTAATTGATGTAAGTTTTTTATTTTCATATCAACTTTATAATTTTATATTAAAAAATTGTGATAAATATTATATTTGAATGTTGACTGACCAGTTCAGCGGAAGTTCCGAATGAGACCTCACTCACTACGTTCACGTGAAGCAGCTGCTTTGCTTATACGTCGGTTGGGTTTCGTAACTGCCCTTCTCGCGCCCCAATTTTCAAATCCACCCCACGCGCTTCTTTTTCATAAACGCGCCTCACCATGCAAGAACATTTCATTCTACTATGTATATATAACAGAAAATTTATAATTATATGTAGATGAATTATTTTACCTTCTTTTGCCTACTACTTTTAAAATATTTATTAGTGTTGAATCTTAAATAACATTTATCTTTCTCTTTTTTCTTTAGATTCTGATCTAACGATGATGGCAGTGTTGTAAAATCCGGCCCGACCCGGGACCCAGTGAACTGGTCATCAGACCAGTTCGGGTCAAACATTGGACCGGTCATGCATTGACTCGGTCAAAATTCGGACAAAATCGGTCAAAATCCAGACAAAATCGGTGACCTGGTCGGGTCATGTATTTATAAAAAAAAATAAAATCAAAAAACCAGAATTGTTTCATCTTGTCAAAAAAAAAATGTATAAAACTTTTAAAAAAAAATTGTAATTTTAGTTGCTAGTATACTCTTCTACAATAACCTCAAATTTCAGCTTCCAATATTGAAGTAATTTGCTGAATAATAAATTAAAAGAATGTGACTATGTCATTTTAATGTAGTTCAATTGAAAAATATGATATTGAGAAGTATGTTTATGGAGATTATGAGTTGCGATTTAAATTGACATAATAATAGCTTGCATTTTTATTTAATTATGCTTTATGTTTTTAAGATATTCAGTGAATCTTGTTTAATTCATTTTGGATATGAAAAATATAATTGAACTTATATGATCATATTTATATATATTTTTATATATTTATATATATGCGGGTCAACCAATCCAACCAGTAATCCAGTGTCCCAATACTCCGACCGGGTCGATGCCTGTCTCGGGTTTAATAACACCGGATGATGGAGAGTGATAGATAAAATTAAGTAAAATAACCTATCTTATCATGTATATTTATTTTTGGAAAAATAATTTTTGCATTTATTGGAAAGCTTATTTTCTTCGCCACTCATAGAAAAAGGGAAAGAGAAACCAATAAAGAGAAAGAAAGGATAAATGTGAAGGACCCCACTGCTATTATAGTATATAAAAAAACAATTTTTACATAAATATAGAAGTTATTTCCACTTTGTTTTTTTTACAGCAGTTAAACTTGTTATAATATTTTTTCTTTATTATGCACATTGTATTTAATTTTTGATTTAAATTATTATTAAATTAATTAAAATTTAATATTTATCTTTTTAAAATACATAAAATTATACAATAATAGATTATGTAATAATAGATTATGTCCTTTTCTTATTTAAAATCACATGCAGCGAGTCACTTTCTTCGTTACGTTTTGAGGTTGAAGTTCGAAAGAAGGGAAGGTATGCGCATTGCGCACCCATGCCGTTACTTAACCATATCTTAAGAAACAGAATCACTATCTCCCATTCCATTCTCTCTCTCAACCATCACTTTCTTCTCATTCCCCTCGCCACCATGACTTCCGCCGCAGACTCCGCCGCCGACGACGCCAAGCACGGCTTCTCTCGCCCGGAGATGTACAAGGACAACCTCGCCGGCACCGTCGATGCCTACGACCGCCATGTCTTCCTCTGCTACAAGAATCACCTCGCTTGGCCACCGCGCGTCGAAGCCTCCGACGCCGATCCCCTCCCCAAGCGCGTCGCCTCCGCTTTCAGAGCTCACAAAAACGACATCACCGTCAAGGTTAGTTACTCCGTTTTCAAGTTCGGTTGGTTTGTGATTTCGTTGTGATCTGATTTTCGTTCTGATTGTGATTTTGCTTCGTTTGGTTGTTCGCAGACGAAAATCACTGTGTGCGAGGCGCGTGAGGAGGCAGGCTTTTCCGACGGAGACGTTTTGATTTTCCCCGAAATGATCAAATACAGGTAAACCACGCGTTTTTCTTCTTTTTGATGATTGATTCTGTTTCTCTGATTCGCGTAATTGAAATTTTGAACTAACTTAGCTAGAGTGATCAGTGTTATTTGGTTGAAGCAAAACGTCACTGATTGAGTTGTGTTTTATTGTTCTTGTTTTAATTGAAAGGGGTTTGGAGGAATCAAATGTTGATAGCTTTTTTGATGATGTTATGGTGAGTGGTAAAGCATGGAGCGGTGGTGGAGTGCATGATGTGTTGACGGGTTCGCATATTTTTGTATGTGCTCATGGAAGTCGCGACGTGAGGTGCGGTGTTTGTGGGCCGGTTCTTATGCAGAAGCTTAATGACGAAATTGAGCTTCGGGGATTGAAGGATCAGATATCTGTTGTGGCATGTTCTCATATTGGTGGCCATAAGTATGCTGGGAATTTAATCGTATACAGCCCAGGACCAGATGGAAAAATTATGGGTCACTGGTCAGCTCTCAAACTTGTGTTATGTGATTATATGTCCTCTAATCTTGAAGGAATTTTGTGTTGCTGGTTTAATTTTAGTGCTTAATAATGAATTACAGGTATGGCTATGTTACTCCTAATGACGTGCCTGCCTTGTTGGACCAACATATTGCCAAGGGAGAGGTCATACAAAAACTTTGGAGGTTGGTACCTTTTTTATTTTAATTTTATTCTGCATTTTATATCTTTTAATGAAATGTTAATTGAAGGATATATTGTTTGTACAGACAAAAAGAATACAATTATAAAGCGTTTTATTTTTATTTTTTTGAAAGTAAGGAGGGGCCACGCCCCAACAAAACAAAGGAAAATTACAATTCAGTACTATCAAATTAGATGTATTTCTAGCATCAGTAACTAAAAGATCCATCAACTAATGAGGGGGTTCCTTAAAAATCGTGAAATGAAGATTTTCATTCTGCCCAGCTTTAGCTAACCAATGTGCACACTTGTTGTTATCTCTTTTCCTGTGAACTAGATGAATGGTCCAATCTGCTTTTAACCGTAATCTCAACCTTCGTTTATTGAAATGTTAATTTGAAGGATATATTGTTTGTAGAGACAAAAAGAATACAATTATAAAGTGTTTTTTAGATTCTTAAAGTGCTCTTCCATTGGTTTTTGGACTATGGTAGTGTGGACTTAACAAGATGATCAACGTTTGATCTCCACGTGGGTATACATATATAGTTGATTTAAGCAGTGTTTGGATAGTTGGAGACAACATCATCCTTCTAATTTATAAAACGGAATCTCCATTTTGTTAATAAGCACACAAATGATCTTGTGTATGAATTTACATCTAATTAAATTTTTTGTTTTCAGCTCCACTAATGAATAAGCCTGCAGACAGGTATATCAGAATTAGTGCAATCTTTATTTGTCACGAGCTTAATTTTCATTCGCTTGTCAGAATTCTGCCATATGGTTTGTTTCCTTTGTTGTGGTTCTGTCTGATGAAATTGGATATGCTTATACATCTAATTTATTACTATTTTAAATAATAACCAAAGGAGAACGTTATTTGGTTGTTTCATTAAGTAGTATATCATGTATTATACTGTTTAGGCACTTGTTCTTGTAATCCATTGTATCTTAAGCACTTCAATTATAATGGAAGATGATTAAATTTAATTATATGAAATTGTTTCAGGGGCCAAATGGGGCCACCTATTGCCGGAGTTAACGGAACAGATGATAAGAAACTTGCTAACGGAGATGATACTGGCAAGGCCAAGAAGAATGACGTAGAAAGTAACAATCTGAGCAACAATGAAAATGTGGTTGGTTGTTGCCAGGGCGTTAATGGGGTTTCTTGTTGTAGAAGTACAAGTTTTGAGCAAAACAAAGGGATTGGTGAAACCACTGAAGCACATCAAAAGCAGGGGAGCAAAATAAGTTGGAATTGGCCTGTATTACAGGAGCGTGAGATTCTTACCACTGCCGGTATACTTGGAGCTTTGGTAGCTGTTGCTGTGGGTTACGGATTTTATAGAAGGTCAGGCTGAAATATGCTCTAATCACAAGTTTTTGGTTCTTGGAGGTTTATGACCCTTACTTTTTTAGTAGAGGGGTCTAATAACATCTGGAAATAATCATGAGAATAAATTCTACGTAAGTCACAGGTATACGTTGGTTTGAGAGATGTCTAGCAAGAGATTTATTGATGAAAACTTTACTTATTCTTTTTAAATTCAGCACAATTATGATCATGTATTTATTTCTTTACGTTACTGGTTTTCTAGTAAATTTAAAGTTTATTGTGATGATTGAACTTAGGCTGGTTATCTCTGTTTTTATGTTTATGATGTGTATTTCGAAAAAGAAAAAGAAAAAGTTGCACCCATTGAATCGTACACTGGCTATGGGAAGTTTTGGAATATTTGCTGTGTCTTGTTTGATATAAAATGTACGTTCGAACACAGGTGCGGATAAAATGTTGATTTGCTCGTACAACTGTTTCAAAAGTGGGGCAAACAACAAAGGATGGTGAAATCATATTTTGTCTTATTCAGAGGAAAAAAAGAAACACCCTGGTAACTTGGTATCAGTAACGTTGAAAGTCAAGTACACCGATCATTTGACATCACCAATATCAAACTGGAATCATACCAGATGATCACTAACCAATCTTATGTACACAGAAATTAATTCTACGTTGGCTCACATCAATATTTTATTGAAATTAAATTCCTAAACCAGAAGTCCTTGTCAAAAACATCATTAATTCCAAAAAGTTAGAAAGAAAAAGGTGATGGAATGCATTGTGATTTCGAAAACCGTGTTTATTTGAAAGATCATGAATTGAGCTTCGCAATCATCTCCTCTACCAACCTAAAAGTAGTATCTGTCAATTCCTCTCCTTCTGCATCAATTTCTTCCATGATCTGTTCTATAAGCTCACGATTAATTTGCTTACGTCTTGAGCTATAATTGGAGCAGTCCCTCAGAAGCAACAACAATTCTCGAGCCATGGATTTGGCTCTCCACGTTCCATCCACGGTTAACTGAAGCAATCCTGGCATCACTCCCTCTCTCAAAATCAATCCTCTGTATTTTTCTCTACAGCTCTTGCATATAAGGAGAAGTATACCCACTGCATGCTCTTTTCCTAGTAAAGATCCATCTTCAATAGTCTCAACCAGTATCCCAATTGCTCCCCCAATACTTGCAGCCTCACAAAGTGCACTCTCTGATGAAAAAACAATATCTTCTAGCAACCCAATTGCTTTCTCAACCAATGGAGATGATTTTACTGATATGTGAATCAGTTCAAGCAAGGAGAGTATAACACCGGAAGAGACAATCAATGGAATAGTCTCTTGGCAGGTTGAGAGGTTGTGGAGAGTAGCTATAGCATCAAGCTGGGACTGAGTGCTGCCGCAATTAACAAATTCAGACAAGACTTTTACAGCCCCAGATGAAGCAATTGCTACCTTATTTGCCTTGCAAGAAGAGAGGGTTAGCATGGTTGCAATTGTCAATTGTGCCACTTTTTGGCTTTGAGAATGGAGGAGAGACAGCAAAATTGGCAAAGCTTCAGACCTGATGATCCGAATCTTGTTTCTGCAAAATTCGTGAAAGAGTTTATGTAAGATTTCAGTAAATGCTAAGGAAACTTTTTGAAGGCACTCGTACAATAGAAGGAATTTACATTCTCCCTTGTGTTCTATGCATTACTTTTTTTGGCAAAGAATCATTATGGTATAATCTAATATTAACCAATGGCAAGCATTATTACCAAGAATATATTCCTTAGTCCCACTAGAAAAAAAACCAATCATGGGGATACTAAAAAGTTCAAACTTTTTAATTACTCGCATACAGTGTTGGGTTGGGTTTGTTTTATTTCCTCTTCTAATCCTGTTAATGAGGATTTTTTTTTGTTGGTAATTAGTTGTTCTGTTATAAAAGGGGGCGAACCGGAACAGTGGTAAACTGTCCCTTCATGATTGAATGGTCATGTGTTCGAATCCAGGAAACAGCCTCTTTGCAATTACACTTGCTAGTCGGGTTTAACGGGGAGTGGTTTTTGAATTAGTTGTTCTGTTATGTTCTCTAAACTCCTGATAATGGAAGTTATGTGGATTACATGCTACATGAAGAACTGAACTGAGAAGAATGGAAGAAGTTTAGAAATGAATATTGAAGGTGAGTGAACTAACCGATCACTGCCAAAGGAAAGGCTGAGAAGAGCACACAGAGCAGCTTCTATGGCTTCATAGTTTTCAGAATAAAGCATAGAAATCAGAGGAACCATAACTCCATTTTCAGCCAAATTGTGCCTCTGCTTCCTGCATAATCTACAAAGTTGCATGGCTGCTTGAATTTGAGTTTCTATATTACCATTCCAAAGGCTTTCCACGACCCCTTTCTCCATTGAAGCACTCTCTATGTGGTTTCTTCTTTTGCTGTGTGCCTTTGTATCACTCCTAGTCCTAGGTACAAATCTTCTTTGTGTGGCAATGATAATTGAAGCATTGAGGTTGGATGCTTGAAGAGGTAATGTTAAGCTTTTGTGGATATTCCAATCCATTGTTTCAGCTAGAAGCAACATACTATTCTTTTGGTCAGCTTTTTTTCTTTTCTTTTTGGTGTATGTTGTTATTAATAAAAAACAATATCGATTCCTAAGAATGAATCTTTAACCTTTCTTATATAGAAGCAAACTCTGTCAGTTTTTGGTAGGTTAAATATTTGATGGAAATTGATGCACCCGACGTTTGGATTGAGTGTTTCCTTTATTTATTTCTTTATTTAGAGAATCTTAATAATGGCTAGTATGGCTAGTTATTTCCTTTTTGTTATTTTAGATTATGTTTGAGCATGCGTTGATTGTGCGTTATCTTCTTTGATTACGCATGATTATAGTTATTTTTTTTTTTAATTTTTTTTTTTGCCTATTTAAGTCTTGGAGAACCCTACTGTTATTAGGTTATTTTTTGGTTAAATAAAATTAAGAAAAGAGGAATAATATTTGGGTTTTATAATTCTCATTTAACATGAGAATTTAAATTTTCATACACATCTTTCGATTTCCGTGCTAACATGGGTCTTACACATAATTTTTTTCTAACACATGGGTCCCACATACTTTTTATCTCTACATCATAAGAATTATAAAATCCATAATATTTTCTCGCAATTCTTATTTCATTCTTCTTTCTGTTTAGCCAATTGGTTAGTGTTTCGACATTAGAAATTTTCTAGTGATTTTATGTAAGTTTGCTAGTAAGTTGGAGCTTAGAAAGAATATTACAGTAATCACTCTTGTTATTTGTTAATCACATTGACAATATTTATCATTCTTTTTATCATTAACTAATTATATATTATCCGTGCATCGGGAAAAAAATTTGACAAGTTTATCAAAAAAAACTTTCAAACTAAAAAAAAAAAAAAACAGACTTACGTACCATTTTTACTATCGCGAAGCGATTGTATAACACTACTATCAAAAAAATATGTTTATCGGAGTGCATCCAGTATATTCATCCTTTCACAATCAAAAACCAATTATCTACAGTTTCTGTAAAAACTTTATTTTAATAATATTATAGATAATAAAAGCTCTTTTACCAAATCCCTTTTGACCTTTGCTACTAGAACTACAATATCTAATAAATAAACAAATAAACCCTCTACTTGGCACTTGCTCAATCAAATATTAATGTTTCACCATAATAATTTCATGAAAAAATGTATTGAAATTAATTCTTTAAAGATTTAAGAACGTTATTAGTTTTTTTTTTTAAAAGATTTTGTCAATAAATTAATCATTCCAAGATTTAAAATGATTCTTATAGAGAACTAAAGCGGTGACTTAAAAAGACTAATTCAGTTGGAAAAATAACAAATTTAATAATCAATTAGATATTTTCAAATAATTAATTTAACGACAAAATCTTTACAAATTTAATTCAGTGAAAAAATTTGATAATCAATTAGATATATTTGAATAATTAATTTAGTAACAAAATCTTTATAAGGCTAATTTGGTAATATTTTAAACTTTTTGAAAATTATTTTGTTGATAAATATCTTTAAAGGACTAATATGATGACACAGTAATTTTTGAAAAACGGATTTGAAAGTTTATTAAAAAAATTATAAAATAAATTGCAAAATTAATGAAATATAAAAAGAAAAGAAGAAAAAGATCAGAAGCAATATTACCAATCTTGCAATATTTCACCAGCAGAATCATGGTAGTAGGTCAGTTGTGTTTATCGGTAAAAGGTGTTTTAAAAAAATATCAATAAAAGAGGGGGAAAAAAGTATCCTTTTAAAAGATTCAAATTTATGTACTTTTAGCAATTTTTAATTATACATTTTTGGAAATGTATAATTATAATTGTGAACACCATTTTTTCTGTTATTATTATTATTATTATTATTATTATTATTATTATTATTATTATTTTATTTTTTCCGAAAATAAAAAAAAACAGGACAAAAAAAAATTTCTTAAAATAAACAAATAAAAGTACTAGCTCAGCAAGTGAAGGTGCCGGATAATAGTGGAGCAATAGTGGTGATAATTGTCCAATTCAACATTGATAAAGCTGTAAATCCCAACCGTAAAATTGCTAAATTCAGCTTATAGACACCACCCTTATCTTATCCAGAAAAAGTAATAAACTCAAGAAGGGAAAGTTGAAAAAGACATGTCCAATAAAGATGGCTGCAAGTTCCCTCTGTCAAGGAAAGCAAAGACACCTCTGTTGAAGAAAAGCAAACGCCTTACCTGCATATACAACAAGAGAATCAGGAGTTGTCTATCCATCAAGAGCAAGTGTCCGGATTTGATTTGGGATTTTGTTGGGCCTTTACAAATTAAAAGCCCAAATGTCCAGCCCAATAAGGAATCACATCTAGGTTTTGTGTAGTATGTTGAGCAGCCATTTGTGTGTGAGGAGAGCATTTTTGAAGAGAAGAAGAAGGGAGAGATAAGCCACCAAATTCGCTGGTGAAGAGTGGGAGGAGCAGGGTCTGAAGATTCTGTCATATCTCATTCGTATGTGGTCCGATTGAGCTGAAATTTTTTCAGCACCTTCCCAACTCATGTATCTTCATATCTACCGGTCAGAATCTTGATCGGAGGTCTGCATCATCTGCAGAAAATTGAAAACCGAACTGGTTGTGTGCAGAGTTCTGCAGAAGGCAGCAAGGTTGCGAGATTCATCTCTCCCAAATGAACCGTTGATCTGATCTGAAATTTTGGTACAAGGTTTACAACATACTGTACTAGACTTTGACCGTTCAGTTTTGCGATTGGAGCTGTCAAGAGGGAATTATTCAGCTGCAAACAGAGGCCATCGTTTTTCTGCTCTGTTCTGGGCAGTGAAGTTCAGAGAGAGGTTTCTCTTTGGTCAACCGTGTGATTGTCCTCAAAATTGGTCAGTGTGTTCCTCTCTTGTTGTTCTTTAATATGACCGTTGCGATTTGGGAGTAGACGCTTCTGTTATTTTAGATTAATTTCGGACAGAAGCTTGGTCATATATGTATGTCTCTTGCATCTTTTGGTACAACTAGTTGTGAAGTTGTTTTGATGGTGCTATAGCTGATTGTAATTGCTTTGGAACCATTTGTAATCTCACTTTGTTGATAGTGGAGAATTTGGGTGGACTCCGAAATCGGTCCCGTGGGTTTTACTCCTCACATTGAGGAGGTTTTCCACGTTAAAATTGACTTGTGTTGCTTGGTGTTTTTGGTTCATGCATAGTTGTCATTAGCACATTTATTTTGCTTGTTGGAAACCATTCTAAACAGGTCCTGGAAGGGGTAATTGGTGTTTATTTCCCAACAACTGGTATCAGAGCTTGTGTTATTTTTGCCTGTTGACTTGTGATTAAATATGGAGGTTAATACAAGTAGAATGGTTACACTTAATGATTCAAATTATCATGTATGGAAAGGAAAGATGGAAGATCTTCTTTATGTGAAGGAGTATCACTTGGCTGTCTTTGGTAATGAGAAACCACAAAATAAAACCGAAGAAGAATGGAAGTTGATTCACAGACAAGTTTGTGGTTACATCAGGCAATGGGTAGATGATAATGTTTTGAATCATATTAGTGATGAGACTCATGCACGGACGCTGTGGAACAAGCTTGAACAACTATTTGCAAGAAAGACCGGTAATAACAAACTCTTCTTGATTAAGCAGATGATGATGTTGAGGTATCAAGAAAGTACTTCTATGACTGATCACTTGAATAAATTTCAAGGAATTATTATTCAGTTAGCGGGAATGAGAATCAAGTTTGAAGATGAAGTACAAGGGTTATGGTTGCTTGGTACTTTGCCGGACTCGTGGGAGACGTTTAGAATGTCTCTATCTAATTCAGCCCCTGATGGTATAATCAGCATGGATTTGGCGAAAGGTAGTATCTTGAATGAAGAAATGAGAAGAAAGACTCAAGCTTCATCTTCTAAGCCAGAAGTCTTAGTTACAGAAAGAAGAAGGAGAAGTAAAAGCCGAGGTCCGAAGAATAAAGAAAGAGGAAGAAGCAAGTCTAACAAGTTTGCCAATGTTGAGTGTCACTATTGTGGTTTGAAAGGACATATAAAGAAGTATTGCTGGAAAATGAAGAAAGATAATAAACAAGGGAAAATGAAAGATAACAAGAATGATGAAGGTGGTAAAGATGATCGAGTTGCTACTACCACTTCAGATTTTCTCCTTGTTTATGATTGTGATGTTGTTAATCTTTTATGTCATGAGACCAGCTGGGTGATAGATAGCGGTGCATCTATTCATGCTACATCTCGCAGGGATTTCTTTACATCTTACAAATCTGGTGATTTTGGATTTGTCAAGATGGGCAATGATGGTTTGTCCAATGTAATTGGTGTTGGAGATGTGTGCTTGGAGACCAGCAATGGCACAAGGTTAGTTTTGCATAATGTTAAACATATTCCTGATATTCGTTTGAATTTGATCTCTACATGAAAACTTGATGATGAGGGATATTGCAACACCTTCAATGATGGTCAGTGGAAGCTCACTAAAGGCTCCATGATTGTGGCTAGAGGCAAGAAATGTTCATCCTTGTATGTTACACATGCAAAGATCTCTACAAAGAAAATTAATGCTGTAAAAGATAAAGATACAATGGAGCTATGGCACAAGAGGCTTAGTCACATTAGTGAAAAGGGCTTCACAATGTTAGCCAGTAAGGAGCAACTTCCCGGATTGAAGAAGGCACCATTGAAGAAGACACCATTGTAGAAATGTTCTCATTGCTTAGCAGGAAAGCAAAATAGAGTTGCATTCAAGAGTTCCCATCCTTCAAGAATGCCTAGTACACTTGACTTGGTATATTCTGATGTTTGTGGTCCTATGAAGACAAAAACGCTTGGTGGTGCTCTTTATTTTGTTACCTTCATAGATGATCATTCAAGGAAGATATGGGTTTACACCTTGAAGACAAAAGATCAAGTGTTAGATGTGTTTAAGGAGTTTCAGGCCTCAGTTGAAAGACAAACTGGGAAGAAGTTGAAGTGCATCAGAACAGATAATGGAGGAGAGTATACAGGTCCTTTTGATTACTATTGCAGACAACAGGGCATCCGACATCAAAAGACGCCTCCTAAGACACCTCAATTGAATGGTCTTGCAGAGAGGATGAACAGAACATTGGTTGAGAGAGTCAGATGCTTACTCTCACAATCACAATTGCCTATGTCATTTTGGGGTGAGGCTTTGAGCACTGTTGTTCATGTTTTAAATCTCACACCATGTGTTCCTTTGCAGTTTGATGTTCCAGATAAAGTCTGGACATGCAGGAATCCTTCTTATGATCACTTACGTGTATTTGGGTGCAAGGCTTTTGTGCATATCCCAAAAGATGAAAGATCCAAGCTTGATGTGAAAACACGACAGTGTGTCTTTATTGGTTATGGACATGATGAGTTTGGCTACAGGTTCTATGATCCAGTAGAGAAGAAGCTTGTAAGAAGCAGAGATGTTGTGTTTATGGAAGATCAGACTATACGGGATATTGAGAAATCAGATATTGTAGTTCCAGAGAGTAATCATGATTTAATTGACATGGATCCACCTCCTGTTACAGGTGATCCACCACAGGTTGAAGAAGAACATGGTACAGGTGATTTAGTTGACACAGATGTTCCACTGCCAGTGGAGAATCATGATATTGTTGATGAGCAGTTTCCTCTGCCAGAGACTCCCACAGATGCTACTTCAGATGTTGTACCTAGGAGATCTACTAGAGACCGAGCACCTTCCACCAGGTATCCTGCAAGTGAGTATGTGTTGTTGACTGATTCAGGGGAACCAGAATGCTTTGAAGAAGCTATGGAAGATGAGCTCAAGAGTAAGTGGGTTGAAGCCATGCAAGAAGAGATGCATTCATTGCATGAGAACCATACATATGAGTTGGTAAAGCTACCTAAAGGTAAGAGAGCTCTGAAAAATAAATGGGTGTATAGGGTGAAGCAAGATGAAGTTACTTCACAGCCCAGGTATAAAGCAAGATTGGTTGTTAAAGGGTTCAGTCAGAAGCAAGGCTTTAACTTCAATGAGATTTTTTCTCCTGTTGTGAAAATGTCATCCATTCGAGTGGTTCTAGGCTTAGCTGCTAGCCTAGACTTAGAGATTGAGCAAATGGATGTTAAGACAGCTTTTCTCCATGGTAACTTGGAAGAGGAGATTTATATGGATCAGCCAGAGGGTTTCATAGTGAAAGGAAAGGAAGATTATGTTTGCAAATTGAAGAAAAGTCTTTATGGCTTGAAGCAAGCACCAAGACAATGGTATAAGAAGTTTGAGTCTGTTATGGGGGAGCAAGGCTACCAAAAGACTAACTCTGATCATTGTGTATTCTTTCAAAAATTCTCTGATGATGATTTTGTCATTTTGTTGCTCTATGTTGATGACATGTTGATTGTTGGCCGAAATTCTTTTAGAATTGGCACATTGAAGAAGCAACTGAGTGAGTACTTCGCTATGAAGGATTTAGGGCCAGCAAAGAAGATTCTTGGCATTCGAATTCATCGAGACAGAAATGATAAGAAGTTGTACTTATCGCAAGAGCAATATATCAAGAAGGTTCTTGATAGATTCAGTATGAGTAATGCTAAAGTGGTTAGTACACCTTTTGCTACCCACTTTAAGCTAAGTGCTCAACATAGCCCTTCTAATGATATAGAGAAGGAAGATATGGCTAGAGTGCCATATGCCTCAGCAGTAGGAAGTTTGATGTATGCTATGGTTTGCATAGACCTGACATAGCTCATGCAGTTGGCGTTGTTAGTAGATTTCTTTCTAATCCAGGAAAGGAGCATTGGAATGCGGTTAAATGGATTATGAGATATCTTCGTGGCAGTTCCAATTTGAGTCTCAGATTTGGAAATGGCAAGCCTGAGCTTGTTGGTTACACAGATTCAGATATGGCAGGTCATGTTGATACTCGCAAGTCTACTTCGGGGTATATGATTACATTTGCAGGTGGTGCGGTTTCTTGGCAATCAAGGTTACAGAAGTGCATTGCACTTTCCACTACAGAGGCAGAGTTTATTGCAGCAACCGAAGCTTGTAAAGAGTTGCTATGGATGAAGAAGTTTTTAAGAGAGATTGGCTTCACTCAAAAGAGATATGTCTTACTTTGTGACAACCAAAGCGCCATACACCTAGCCAAGAACTCTACCTTCCATCAAAGATCCAAACATATTGATGTAAGGTATCATTGGATAAGAGATGTGCTAGAAGCTAAAGAAGTGGAGCTTGATAAAGTGCACACCGATGACAATGGTTCGGATATGATGACAAAGACACTTCCTAGAGAGAAGTTTGAATTTTGTCGGCTTGTTGCCGGCATGGATTCCACTTGATGATTGTTGTTTGTAATCTCCCTCATTGGACTGGAGGGGGAGATTTGTTGGGCCTTTACAAATTAAAAGCCCAAATGTCCAGCCCAATAAGGAATAAAATCTAGGGTTCCTTTGTGTAGCTGAGCAGCCATTTTGAGTGTGTGAGGAGAGCATTTTTGAAGAGAAGAAAGAAGGGAGAGCAGCCACCAAATTCGCAGGTGAAGAGTGGGAGGAGCAGGGTCTGAAGATTCTGTGATATCTCATTCGTTTGTGGTCCGATTGAGCTGAAATTTTTTCAGTACCTTCCCAGCTCATGTCTCTTCATATCTACCGGTCAGAATCTTGATCGGAGGTCTGCATCATCTGCAGAAAATTGAAAACCAAACTGGTTGTGTGCAGAGTTCTGCAGAAGGCAGCAAGGTTGTGAGATTCATCTCTCCCAAATGAACCGTTGATCTGATCTGAAATTTTGGTACAAGGTTTACAACATACTGTACTAGACTTTGACCGTTCAGTTTTGCGATTGGAGCTATCAAGAGGGAATTATTCAGCTGCAAACAGAGGCCATCGTTTTTCTGCTCTGTTCTGGGCAGTGAAGTTCATAGAGAGGTTTCTCTTTGGTCTACCGTTCGATTGTCCTCAAAATTGGTCAGTGTGTTCCTCTCTTGTTGCTCTTTAATCTGACCGTTGCGATTTGGGAGTAGACGCTTCTGTTATTTTAGATTAATTTCGGACAGAAGCTTGGTCATATATGTATGTCTCTTGCATCTTTTGGTACAACTAGTTGTGAAGTTGTTTTGATGGTGCTATAGCTGATTGTAATTGCTTTGGAACCATTTGTAATCTCACTTTGTTGATAGTGGAGAATTTGGGCGGACTCCGAAATCGGTCCCGTGGTTTTTACTCCTCACATTGAGGAGGTTTTCCACGTTAAAATTGACTTGTGTTGCTTGGTGTTTTTGGTTCATGCATAGTTGTCATTAGAACATTTGTTTTGCTTGTTGGAAACCATTCTAAACAGGTCCTGGAAGGGGAAATTGGTGTTTATTTCCCAACAGCAGTTCCAAAAGGTTCTTTGGTCACCACCATAAGTACAATAAAGATGATGTTGTTCCGGGAACATAACCACACATCTCCATAAGTTCAGTTTATAGAGAAAATAGCTCAGTGAAGCAGAAGATGTGTTCTTTTTAAGCTACCAAATAAAACGTGATCAGCAGGAAAGGGGAAACAAAGACATTGATGGATTCCATTCACATAAAGAGGTATATCATTGTTCCATATCTTCCAATTTCAAGTCATTCAAATCTATTGTGCCTTTACGTGATTATTATTATTCTTACAGGAAAAAAAAAGCGATGTCTTTACAACTAAAGATCGTCTACCTTTTAACTTGTTAAGTTAGTTTGTATGATTGTTATTAGACTCGTTCAGGCAGGACTAGTATGGTGGAAGTATGATTTAAGGCTATACTTTTAAAGCTCGCTTCCTTTCGCACTAAACTTCTAAAGTTTACTTCAATACATGTGCATTGCTTTCTAAAATTGACCAGGGCTGATGGCTTCCTTCAGGTGTTGTGCCAATGGTAGTCTTAAATACATAAAATAAAATTAATTTTTAGAATTGTAAATGCAGCTTCTATCGATATCAGTTTGATTCTGCAACCGGCGGAGAGATGACCTAACTTGAATATTACAATTTCCATATACACAACATTAACATCAACATCAACAAATAATAATATATATATATATATATATATATATATATATATATATATATATAAATAAAAGTGAAAAAGAAAGGGACAAGAAGAAGTGGGGGAAATGAAGGGGAAAATGACTAAAAAGGGACCATCTGGAACATAGGAATAACCACGGGTCTAACCCTCCACCATACTTATAGCTTTTCTCCATTCCGTTCTAAGACATACCGTCCGCCAATCTATATCCCACTCCATTAAATCTTGTTTTACTACCTTCCCCCAAGTATGTTTCGGCCGACCTCTGCCTCTTTTTGTGTTGAGCTCTTGGTAACAAACTTGTGTTCTTACAGGAGCATCCAGGGGCCTTCTCATCACGTGCCCAAACCACCTCAATCTATGTTCTCTCATCTTCTCGGCAACCGGTACTACTCTGACCTTTCGTCGAATATCTTCATTTCTTATCTTATCCATCTTTGTGTAACCACACATCCACCTTAACATCCTCATCTCTGCTACTCCCATCTTATGCTCATGTTGCCTATGTGCTGGCCAGCATTCCGCTCCATATAGCATTGCCGGTCTTACTGCCGTTTTATAAAATTTTCCTTTTAACTTAAGGGGGATTTTGCGGTCACACAAAAACTCAGATGCACTGCGCCATTTCATCCACCCTGCTCTGATTCTATGATTAACATCCTCATCAATCTCTCCACCTTTTTGTAAAATGGAGCCCAAGTATTTAAAAGCATCTTTTTTGGGTACCTCTTGACCAATTAAATGCACGGGCTCTTGGTCCCCATCTTGTACCAGAGAAAACTCACATTTCAAATACTCAGTCTTGCTTCGACTTAATGTGAATCCTTTGGATTCCAAAGTGCTTCTCCACAATTCAAGTTTTCTATTAACACCATCCTTGCTCTCGTCAATAAGCACAATTTCCATATACACAAAGCCTAAAAAATTACAAACCCCAAAATACACTCTTCCAAGAAAGAAGAAAACAGTCCTCAGGAATACCAAATAAAAAAGAACAAGACACTTATGTTCCTATTGAATATTAAGAAGAAATTATATACAATTATAAAGCACGAGAAATGTTCAACCTATTATTTCAGAACATATAAAAAACAAGTCACATTTGGTTTGACCCTTATCTATATTAGCAAGAACAAAAAAAACCACTATCATATTCAGAATTTAAAAATGGGGACCAATCACTGTAGAGGTGCGTCAGTGGTATGTGAGGTATGGGGCAAGCATTAACCTACTATAAACAAGAAAGAAACACTCACTTAAGAGATCAGAGATAGGATCTGGGGCCTGTAATTTCCTCAAGTCGAACAGAACACCAACGCTGAAGTGGAGTCCGGAAGGCTAATACGAATGATCTTCTTCTCATCCATGTTAAGCTTGAGATTAGATAAGATTTCCTCTCTTAGAGCCTAGCCTCTTGTTTATTCTTTGCTTTGTTCTCTTTAAAGTACAAGAAGGCAAATAAAGATATTTGTTGTAAATAATTGTATATGTTTATTTCTTTTTTTTCATTCTAGAATCTTCTTAGTTTATTTATTTTTTAAATACAATAGTAGATATGTTATATTAGTGACCTGGGAATTTGTACATATAATATGTTATTCTAGTTACCTAGGAATATCGCACTTGTTTGCAACAGCCATAAGCACGATGGAAAGTTCTCACATCTGGGAATTAGGTTTTGACTATTCTTTATGTGTGCAATAACCCAAAACACAATAGTTCAATGGACCTTCATATTACATAATTATAGTCATGTTATTCATTTGGTTTTACATTGTTACTTTCAAGGGTTAAGTGTTTGTCCTTTTAAAGGACACAAATTGTGTCCTTTTAGTTTTTAACACTATGTCTTACCGGTAAGACAGATATAACATGAAAATTTATTTTTTTCTCTCTCCACGTCAACTGGTATAACACCTCATAATTCTAAATTAAGTAATTAAAGTGTTAAGTGAGTAATTAAGTGAAGGATTAGTGAAAATCCCAAAGATTAGGCCAAAATACAAAGAAAGGGCAAAACGGTAATTAGCCAACACGCAACCCTAGGAAGATAAAAATTGAGCAGAAGGTCTCAGATGATAAAAATAAGCCTGGAAATGGATTCAGAACGAAAAATTGAGTGGATAGGCAAGTTTCAGATATTGATTTTAAATGGTCCATAGAAATAGGAAATATGATTTCTGATGATATTTGAGGGATGTAAGTCTATTTATGGAAGTTTGTCAACGGAGCGCGCTGTAGCTTAAAGCAGTGTTTTTCCGAACAGCCGGAAGGCTTCAAATTTATCTGAGGGAGTAAAATTAAAGGATTTTGTTAAGATGAAAAATTATAATTTCTCATTAGGTTTTTAAATTGTGGATTTTAGTGATGATCAGAGGGAAATTCAGGTGAGTTTTAAATCACGTGGGATCCGGTCCCACTTAAAGTCAAATAAACTCTTGAAAAGCACTATTCATTCTCTTCCCATTTCCTTTCTTCCTCCTCCAGCGCGCGACAACCCCTCATCCCCTCAAATTTGCGCAAGTTTTCTTCCTCCCCTAAACCAAGCAATACTCAACCAAATTCAACAAAGTTTGTGTTGAATCTTGATGGAAAACACCTCCTAAACCCATTGGTAGCCTTGTTTAGCCTTGAAATTAAGTGTGTGAGGAGATCCATGCCCTACAAGGTTGCGGTTTTCATGCAAAAAAGGGTGATTATGTTGATCTCAAATGCTCCAATGGTGGAGTATACTTAGGTGGAGCCTTACACCGTTCAATTGGGTGAGTTATTTCAACATTTCATTGGTTAAATTTTGAGTTGTGATAATTGACCCTAAAAAGGGATTTTGTGATATGTGGTGTTAGAGAGCTCAAATGGAAAATGTCTATTAGATGATAATGTCTTAAAATGATGTATTAATGCTAGAAATGCAATGAAAATTTTAAGCGAAAAAAATGAATTTTAACTTAGAAAAAAAAATTGGTGCATGAAGTGGATTTTTGAGTTTTGGTGTTAATGTGTGGTATAGTGAATTGTAGTGTGATTATATGATGATATGAAGTGATTATGTGAGTGGTGGGCCAAAGGAATTGAGTGGAAATCCTTGGTTGGGCTAACCAAGATTCGGCCATTGAGGTATAATTGAGCAAATTGATGTTTTAGAAAACTTTGGTGTTGTGTTGGGTGATGGAAAAGTTGTTAGATGGGTTGTGTGGTGATTGGCATGTGGAAGGATCAATGTAAAAATAATAAGTGTTGAAAGTGGCAGAATGTGCCTAAAGTGTAATATTTCGCAAAATGTTGCGTAAAAGTCGTAAAACCGAAAAACGGCGATTGAACTAGCCCTTGGGTAACCTAAGTAAGTGAAATAAAATGAGAAAGAAAATTTAGAAAAATAAAACCCAAAATAACACTATGTTGGCCGAACCCTTAAGGGAGGGGAGAGAAAATCTGACATTTTCGCGTTTTGACGTATTTTGACTGAAACTGACGGCTGTGCATGGTTGTACAGGTTGTCGTACGTGGATATAAACTTGGAACAGTGAAATAGTGGATTGCCCTTGGTCTTGGATCAATTGGATTGAGGTAAGTGATGTGGTTTACACATGATATGTTGAAATTCATGAGTGGATTCAAAGTTCTAAGTGTGTGGAATGGTCCTCTGTGTAGGCGTTCCCTGTGAATCAAGCTGTAAGTGGAGTTCTGCGGAGCTCGGTGGAAGGAAAAAGAAAGGTAACCTCTTGGTACTGGGGCTTGTTCCCCTTTTGTGTTCCACCTTGCTAGTTGATGGCAATGGTAGGAAGTGTGTATAAGTAGTGTAGAACAGCATGAGCATGCATGTGCATTATCACAGTGGGTACTTATGTACCAGATCTCTGGCCAGTAGATATTTTTAGCCTTCGGGCAAGTGTTTCCGGACTGCCACTGGATAGGTCTCTGAGAGGGAGTTCCAGTTGACCTAGGGTCGTGGTGTGTTATCCGGATAGGAGCACATTAATTTTTCTCGGGTGTATATGGTTGGAAGGGGTACCTTGGTGGGTTGTTCTCTGAACACGCCAGGGGTAGTACCCATAGGCGTATAGCCGAGGACATGGCGTGGTATTGGTAGCTACCATCCCGCATGTCGTAGTTGTTATGATATATATCCCCCTTTCTCTAAATCCCTTGCTTTATCCCGTTTTATAACAGTGGTGTTATTTTTATATTATTGATATACATCGAAGTGAACCATTGGGCGGAGTTTTCTCCAAAACCTCTTGGTTACTGAGATATATCCGTATATCTCACTCCGTCTCGGGGCATTTATTTCAGGATGTACCAGTGGATATGGAGCAGCGGGCAAGAAGCCCGCATGATGATGAGTGGAGTAGTGATGCATGTTTTGTTTCAGTGTATCATACATGCCATTTTAGTTTATGGATTTATTTGGCAAGTGGAGTTGTAATATGTAAATATTTGTAGTTTAAAGTTAAAGTGGTAAATGTAAATGTAATCCAGTATTGTAAATGTACCATGGATGTATGTAATATGATGGAAGGGCTTTAGGCCTATTGTAGGTTTATGATTATCCGCATTATGGTTTATGCATGAAATTGAATGTTAGTGAATGAAACTATAAAGGACTTGAAAGTAAACTGTTTATGTTTTAAGTGTATATTGGATTGGGTTGTAAGTGCCCCAAGGCGTTGTTGGTCCTTGTGTGTGCCACCCATTGGACTTTGCTGGATTTCAGGTGTATTAGTAGTGTTAAACAGTTTATGCAAATTTGGGAATTTTAGAAAATACAAAGGAAACTCTGGCGAATTTTCTGTAGAATTGGCAGTTTTTGGGTGAACTTTGGGAGAGTGTATCCCTCTCCATTGTGGTCCGATTGGGACATGCCATACGCCATTTTGAAGCTTAAGATGTCCCCTACATTGTATCAAAATCCTAGGATGATTGGTGGTGTGCACAGCCCATGGTGGTGGAAGGAAGATTCTGCCCTGTTCTGTCCTGTTTAGTGGGCAGATTCGAAGCAGTTTTGGGAGATTAATTCCCGCTTCGTTACTTGGTCAAATCAAGCATACGATATATCAAATCGAAGTTTGAGGTGTCTAGTTTATGGTGTAAGAGTTTGAGAGTCATTGGCTGGGCGGTTAGGTGCAGTTTATTCCGTGAAGATTAGAGATTTTAGGCTGTTTTGGAGTTGGTAGGCAATGTTGTTTGTCCAACTTCAAACGGCGATAACCGGAGCTCACGAGCTCGGAATCGAGTGTGTGATAGCTTGTTAGAAAGGTGATTGAATAAGGAAAAAAGATAACCTAGAGTTTAAGTTTGAATTTTTATTTGGTGTTCGAAGAAAAACAAATTGGCAAATCCTGTTAAGTGGTAAAAACGTAAAAAGTGAGGAATTGGCTAAGTGGGTTTATGGGAACCCCTTAGTATCTTGTATGTGATAAAATAAAGTGTATAAGTAGTTAAGTAAGTCTCCGGCTAGTGTTTCAGTTACGATCACAGCTTTTTATTATTACGCTTTTTATACTTTTACTGTTCGCGTAATAATCGGAAAAAGTTTATCCTCATTTTTATAAATGAATTGATGTGATTGTAACTGCGCTTAATATCATAATTAATGTTAACAATACCGGTGTACAACGGGCTGTTACATTTTATGGTATCAGAGCAGTTTTGTTAGAGAACTCTGATAATATATATATATAGATGTGTTATGTGCTACATAGTTGTATGTAGATTCTTATCGATTACTGTATATGTAATTCCTTAGTGTGGGTCTGATCAACCCATTCCTTTGTGTTACATGTGTGGTCATCGTAAGAAGCCTGCGTAGTAACCTTGAAGCACCGAGTGTGAGTCTTTAGCCTGATGTTGTGGCTGCAGTGTTAACTGCTCTATGTACAAAGGATGTCAGTAAGTCAAGTATGAATATTAGAAGGCATAAGGAAAACATATTTAAATATTATATCTGACTTCGATGAAAGTCAAGAGAAAAGTGTATTATAAGCAACAGTGGTGTACAATTTATGATATGTACAATATGAGCATAGATGAACTTATGAGATTGGTGAAATTCCAAGTATATGTGTAGTATAGTAAGACAATTATGTATAAGTGGTCTTGGTGAATGGACTTCATCAAGGCGAGAGGTTTTGAACTTGAAGAATTATTGAGAAAAGGGAACAGATATGCGTATGTGTGAGTTAAATACGTCATGTTGGATTAGCAATTATGAGACCAGGACAAGTGCGGTGCACTTGAATGAATTGGGATGGTTCAAGCAGAGAAGCAAATAGAATATTCGATGAGTAATCCTACAAGATTTGACCACTTGAAAGTATGATGCTGGTAGATTGGTAATATGAGAGGTATTGAAATATGGGAGTGAATTCCATAAAGAGGTAGTGTTGACTAAACACAAGTGAGGTGAACTAATGATGATTATATTATTATGTGTAATATGTGTAAGGAAAAGTGAAGGAATCGCCATGGATGACACAAGATATATGTACCATGAAGGCACTATTGCAGTTAGTGGATGTCGACTCAAATTGGCAGACATATCAGTGATAAAGGAACATGATGGTTGAGATGTACAGTCATTTGTACGAAAGTAATGAGAATTGTAAAGAAATTATGATCTTGTGGTATATGTATATGTACTACTCATAGTAGTGCGCTTATGAAAATATTGGTATTTGATACGGAGTGATAGACGGAGTAAAGGTATTTTCAAGGTAAAGAGACATTCTACAACCCACCAAGGGTGGAAGGGATCAGGAAAATTGATGAGTTGCTCTACAGTATAGAGCGTATGTTATGTGAGCCGTAGCAGACAGTGGATTAGAACGATGGCATGATTTTGCGGGTTATTGTTGTATAACAATAAGGTGAGATGGTATGATTAGTGAAGGAATGAAGGTAAAACTTAATGTGAAATCAAGTGATTAGTATACGAACCAAGTGACAATAAAGTGCGAAAGTAAGAGGTTAACGAAAGAACTGATGTGTAAAGTGTGCAGAGAGTGTGGAATTAGGTGGTCAGCAAAAGAGTTAATGTGTAATGTCAAGATGAAAATGATAAAATTTGTGAGTGAGCTGAGGCATAATTGTCAGTGCAAGAACGGACAAGTAGTTTAATTGCAAGGATTAATGTAAATTTCAGTGCAAGGATTGAGGTGAAGTTTGTTCTCTGTTATTCGACGAAAATGATTAGAAGATCCCTGTGTGATGGTAAATATGATACTTATACTAAGAGGTGTGAGATGTGTACAGAACTTTGAGAAAATTTAGGATTTATGGAATAGAAATTGTGTTATGAATCATGGCAAGTGAATAGTCAAAGTGAAAGAGTAAACAATCTGTGAGAAGAATAAGCAAGGAAGAGGTAATGGACTATGGATTGAACGGTAACAAGACAGAAGGAACTAGTAAGAGTTAGAAAATGTGTACGAAATTACGAAGAGAATGTGGATTATTATAACAGTGACTATGTTATAAACCAGTCAGAGGGGTAACTGAAACGAAAGTAAACTACCAGTGAGAAGAATGACACGAGAGAGTAAGAAGAATTAACTTATATGTAACAAGTGTATATTATACCACTACTACTAAGATTATGGGGGCAGCCCATGTGGTAATACAAAACAGTTTGGATGTTATATACAGAGGTGATACAGACACCAAATGGACTGGTTCCATGTGTGATCGGGAGTGTACGGAGTACCAGTTTTGTCGTCATATACAGATATATTATGAGTATAAATTTCTCTATGCACTGGGTGCATGTAATATGAATTGATAGTAGGAAGATGACAGTGGGGCCTATGTGTCAGGAGCGTATAGCTATCTCTGTGCGGGTTAAGTTCTCAGAGACTAGTAGTATTTGATATGAGTAGTAAGAAACGAGGAAGTGTTCCACATTGGTGTAACGGTTAGTATGGTAGAGATAATTTATGTAAATGCACAAAGAAGAAACATTTGGGGGATGCCTTAGAATAGGGGCAGCTAGTAGTAAGTCATTTTTACGGCATGGATCATATGGGTGGATTCTCTGATCGGTGGGTCATGGCATATGGGGACCTTAGGACAGCAAGAGCTCGAGGGGTTAAACCTGTGAATGTTATTACCCACTGTATTGGGAGATTTTTTCCATATGGTTAACACAAGATGCGAGGTCATATATTTGTAAATGGATAATAGTATGTCAGATTTGGATATAAGAGTTGAGACTTAGTTTGTAAGAATTTTGAAGTGTGATAGTGAAGCACTATTGTGGGTGTAAAGTAAGTCTGATGAAATAAATTTTGTCTCTAAGTAAGGTAGCAAGTTAGTTGGAATCCTCATCTTATGACCAAAAAAGGATAATAACGTGAGTTAAAGTTGACAGAATGAGTAAGTGTCCTTCTAGGAAGGCTAGTGATAATCAAGATTTCAGGTTAAAACAGTGAATTGTTAGCCCTAAGGAAAAGATAAATTGAAATAGAGTCAAGTGCGAATGTGTATTAATAGATGGGAACCATAGTTGTAATTGAGTACCAAAAAGTGAATAGCTTGGTTTTGCTGGTAAAGTAGATTGAGAAGTGTTATATATAATCGCATATGCCACTTATGGTGGAAAGTGTGTGGAAAATGCACAATGTTGATTGTAAGAACCCGCACCGCTAATTAAGATAATTAATGAATTAATTGTGATAATTAGGAAATAATTCCATAATTGACCCTAATAATTATTATGAGGCTTTAATAATTATAATTAGTGGGTAAGAATGCTGAAAGTCGCTTTTCGGAAGAAAAGTGCAGATACCGGTTCTGCTAGTCGGTATAAATGCGTACCGAAAAAGTATCCCGAAAAATTATTATAAGTGCATGATAATTACTAGAATAATATGTAGGACTTGTAAAACGAGTTTCAAGTCAAAATAATGAAATCTGATGCCAGAACTGATACTGGCTATGGAAAAGCGCGTACCGAAAAGGTGCTCAGAAAAATAATATAAAAATATGATAATTCTTGTAAAATCGAGTAGGTTAAGATTCCAAAGTTTGGGATTAAAATGCTAAGTGTAGCAATTAAAGCTAATACTGTGTGTTTTAATGTTTTGGCTATAAATATGCCTATTATGGGCACAAAACCCTAGGCATCAAATTTTCTTACGTGAGTGCAGCTGGTGGCTGCTGCCTTTGGCCTTCTCCACCCTTGTGTGGCTTTCCTTGTAGCCTTTCTTCTCTTTTCTTCACAATTAACACCTTGGGTGTGTGCATTAAATCTTTGGGAAACACTAGAGAGTTGCATTTCTGAGTTGTGAAGGGTGTGTGAGGGAGTGAGTTTCTGACCTTGGGTTTGGAAGGAGTTTGAACCTTTGACTTGGCATTTGTGGTGCCAAGGAGTCATCTTTTGGTGAAAGAACCAACCTTTGTGAAGGTATTTTCGTTTGGTGTGAAGTCAGAGCCTAGGGAGCTGGTTGTTAGCTCCAAGAGCACCTCCATTTTCTGTTTCAAGCCTTTGGTGAGTTATACCAACCCTGATCATGTGTTTTTATGGGTTAAAGGTGTTATCTTTGCATGTAAATGGGTTATGTAAGTAACCAACTGTAATGTTAACCAAAGTGGGTCTAAAAATGCATGTTTTAACGTGTTGAAGTGTTAAAAATGGAACCTTGGAAGGATATCTTCACGAAATGCAGAAACTGCATTCTGTCGCGAGATATCCGGATATTGGATATCCTGATATCTCGAGTGAGATATCCGGATATTGGATATCCTGATATCTCGAGTGAGATATCCGGATATTGGATATCCTGATATTCTGAGGGAGATATCTTGATATTGGATATCCTGATATTTCGAGTGAGATATCCTGATATGGGATATCCTGATATTTCGAGTGCGATATCCTGATATGGGATATCCTGATATTTCTAGTACGATATCCTGATACGGGATATCCTGATATTTCCAATGAGATATCCGGATATTCTGGGATTTCGAAGAGCAGTAGTTTTACTGTGCATACAGTAAGCAATTGGGGGGTTTGTGGACCCTATATTAAGGAAGTTAAGCTTCTGTAATTAATGAACTAAGTCAGAATCAAGTGATTAAGGGCTTATGGCTTTGTATGGAGCCTTAAGACGTAAAACGTAAAGGAAAGGCGTTGTCTTTTAGTTGTATGCTTGAGATGCATAATTATTGATATAATATTGGTCCATAACAGATTGTGATTTTGTTGTGTTTGGGCTGTGAGCTTGTGGACTCTTGGCTTGGGTGTTAGCTTGTAAGGTAAGCTTTCGTGTCCTCGGTTTAGCCATGTTGTGGTTCCACCATGTTCCATGGGGATATGGTATATGCATGCTGTGTTACATGCTTTTGAAAATATGAAATGTTGATTGAACTTTACATGTAATGGCTTTTAATATGCATGTGTTGTTCCATCTGGACGGTAAGCCTGAGTATGTGGCGTCATACAATACGGTGATCCGAGGTGGATGCAAGTGGCGTCTTGCACTATATGTAAGAGATAGACGTATTCCTGCATTTCTCTGGCCAGTAGAATAGTATTGACACACATGACATGATTATCTGCTGCATTGCATTATTTTAGAACTGATGTTGATGAACTGCTTTTAAACTTATATTGCACATGTAAGTGAGCTTGGGGTGGAAGATCCTTGAGGACCCCTTGTCTTACTGAGATTTCTTGTTTAGAGATCTCACCCACGTTTGGGGAATGCTTATTTCAGGTTCAGGTAGTATGGGGGCTGATGTCTCTGGTGGCAAGAGGCCAGAGCATGATTGATGGTTATTATTATGACTGCTTTGTTGATAGCATGACTGGACTGGAGGCTGTTTATGTTTTGCGCACCGTTATTATTGTGTTGTTAATGTTGAGACTGATGTTGGGCTTTGTTGCCTTATTTGTGTGAGCATGGGGTTTGTCCATGTCACTTTATGTTAGTACTTTGAGCTGAGTTGTATAAACTGATTAGTTGGTCCGGTCTACGTGTTGTAGTTCCGTGACTAGAGACTTATGCTTATGTTATTTAATTAATGAGGTATTTCAGTTAGCTGTTTTATTGCAATTACATACAGGCAATGTTTTTATTAACTGCTAATAAGCAAGTTGGTAATGATAATGGCATCATAATTGAAAAGAAAAAGATATTCCGCATTTTTAATTAAGCGCAGCTTAATACGATAGTATGATAACATTACCGGATATATACGGGGTGTTACATTTATGGTATCAGAGCAATGGTTCGAGGGAAAAGCCTGTATGTATTGCAATTGCTAGGTTGTTTGGTTGTGTCTGTCTTATGTGTTTACTCCGTCGAATGTTATTATGATAATGCATATGTGACCACACTGTGTGGGCTTGATCAACTCATAAATTGTGTAACTTGTGCAGAGTCATGGTAAGATCCAGGAGAACACGAGACACGTTAGAGGATCAACCCGATCCTGTCTTGACTGCATTGGCTGAGATGCAGGCGGCTAGAGTAGCCGATCAGGAGGCCATTAGACAGGCCAACGCGGCAATGATGGAAGCTGTTCGCGAGGCAAATCGGATAGCCGCAGCTGAGGTTCGTGAAGCGAACCGGAGGACCACTGAAGAAGTCCTCGAGGCGAACAGGATGGCGAACATGACAATGATGAGAGTCATGTTGGAGGAGTTGAGGGCTGGGCCTGCTGTCGGCCAGGCTCCACCGCCACCGCCGCCGCCGCCTCCACC